>WBNO01002107.1:11030-75687 GCA_013400575.1 Peucedramus taeniatus | reverse complement strand
CCCGGGCAGTGGCTTTCCTGTGCGGGCAGGTCCCGGCCGCGCTGGGTTTCGCTTCAGCCGCGCCCCGGCGGTGTCGGGAGCGCTGGAAAAGGGAGGAAAATGCCCGGGAAGCCCTCGGGTGCTGTGGGAGCCGCCTTGAGCCCCGCGTGTTCCCCGGGCTCGCTCGCGGCAGCGCCACGCTGCCCTTGGGCTCCTCTTCCTCCACCTCGCACGCTTCGCCCGCCTCGCCTGCTTCGCTTTCTTTATGAGCTTTTTTCCCCCGTGCTGATTTTATAACTTCGTTTCGATACCCGAGGCGTGTGGCAAGGCCCGCTGTAACTTTGCAGCGGGTCCGCCCCGCGCTGTAGCGGTGCCGGGGGAGCTTTAGCTGGGTGGGAGCGATGCCCGGGGATGCTGCGCAGCCCCAGGGTCCCTCAGTCCCCGTGTTTTGCCGGTTTCGGGGCCGCCCCGGCAGCCCCGGTGTCCGGCTGTCGGTTGGGCTCGGTTGGGCTCTTTGTGTGGCGGGGAATCCGTGAGCTGGGAATGTGAACTGGGAATATGAGCTGGGAATGTGAACTGGGAACGTGAGCTGGGAATGTGAGCTGGGAATGTGAGCTGGGAATGTGAACTGGGAATGTGAGCTGGGAACGTGAGCTGCAGCGCTGTGGGTGAAGCCAGCTCGGGCTCGGGATGTTTTTCCAGTCCTTCCAGCTCCTTCCAGCTCGGATCGGGGTGTGGGGTGGCTGCAGCTGCAGCTCGAGCCCTTTGTGTTGACAGGGAAGTGTAACAGAATATTTGTGCGGTCGGGTTTGTTCCCGTTGCAGTTCTGTGGTTTTCCCTTTCCCTGTCCTGGCCGGGCACCCCCGGGATCCCAGGAAATCGCTGTTCTGAGGAGGGCCCGGTGCCCTGCTGGGCACAGGAGGGTGAGTGCTGGCTCTGAACCCCCGGCCCGGCTGGGTCTGTCTGTGCTGGCTGGCCAGGGGCTGTGTGCTGCAGCAATGGGAGCCAAGGGAAAACCCCTCCTTTCAAATTGCTTCTAAAAATTAGATATTTATTTCTCCTGGCTCTGGAAGGTAATTAGAGTTGGGCTGAGGAGACCTTACAGGGCGAGTGAGTTTTGGAATGTTGCTGTGACAATCCTTTTAAGAAATGAAAAGTAATTTTGGTTTGGGGAAACAAGAAAGCTGATATCAAGTGCTTAAAGATGGAGCCTAAACACTCCAGAGGCAAGGGCTGGTTCCCTTTTGAATGTGCTGTAAATGGACTTTGGTTCATCGTGTTCTGTTTTCATCCTGCTGTAGGTGTGTGGCTCCTTCCAGAGAGGTACATGGTGATTTTAGCTGGCTTTTGTCCAGTTTATCCTCTTAAAAATAGATGTTTGTACATCTCAGTGGTGAAGCTGTCAGCAGCAGTTGGTGTGTCCAGCTCAGGGACACTGGGGACCAGTTGGAGAGAATCCCAGAGCAGCACCAAGCTCAGTCAGGGATCCAGAGGTCCCCAGGGGCAGGGAGAGTTGGAGACCTGCATTTCCAAAGCTGCTTATTTTGTCTCTAGATTAGACAAGGCTTTAATATGTAAGAGTTCTCTGTGTCTCCAGAGTGCAACAGCTTTGGAGAGTTCTCTGTGCCTCTAGAAAATAACACATTGGGGAGTTCTCAGTGTCTCTAGACAATAACAGCTGTAGGGGAGTTCTCAGTGTCTCTAGAAAATAACATTAGGGAGCTCTCAGTGTCTCTAGAAAAGGACATTGGGGAGCTCTCAGTGTCTCTAGACAATAACAGCTGTTGGGAGCTCTCTGTGCCTCTAGAAGATAACATATTGGGGAATTCTCAGTGTCTCCAGACAATAACAGCTGTTGGGAATTCTCTGTGTCTCCAGATTATAACTAAGAATGAAAGAGGTTTCAGTAGAAGTGTGGAAGACTCACCCTGGACCTTGAAAAACTCACTGACAGGCCCCAAACACAATGACAGAAAATGAAATTATTGATATTGTACTGAGCTGATTTATTCCAGGCTCCCTCCCACTCCTGGTTTGTGTGTGTGATGTCTGGAAGTCGGTTTGTGTTGTTTCTGTGCATCAGGAGATGCAGGAGGTGCCCAGCTCCTTCCCAGGCAGTATGGGTGCAGTAGGGATGCTGGAGCCTTGCTTCCCTGGGAGCTGGGAATGGGTTCCTGCCGTGGCTTTGGAGTCCTGGGGCATCTGACAGACTTACAGAGAACAAAGTCACAGGATCCTGGAGTGCTTTGGGTGGGAAGGGGCCTTAAAGCCCATCCCATTCCACCCCTGCCATGGCAGGGACACCTCCCACTGTCCCAGGCTGCTCCCAGCCCTGTCCATGACACTTCCAGGGATCCTGGGGCAGCCACAGCTGCTCTGGGTACCCTGTGCCAGGGCCTGCCCAGCCAGGAATTCCTGCCCAACCTCCCATCCATCCCTGCCCTCTGGCAGTGGGAGCCATTCCCTGTGTCCTGTCCCTCCATCCCTTGTTCAAAGTCATTTGTGTAGGCTGTCATGGGCACCTTGACGTCACCATAGTTACTTAAAAATTCAGAGTTCAGAAGTAAACTGGCCAATTCTCTCTTTGTTATATTAATGCTCATTTATCTCTAACGTTGTGTATTGTTTAGGCAGTTCCTTTCTCAGTAAACCCCATCCCTCCTATTAAAATGGGGTGTCCCAAAGCAGTTATTTGTTGCCTATTATAAGTCCTATTTCTAAGGTAGTTTGGGAGGGGTTTTAGCAGCTGAAGGATGCAGCCCCTGACCTTGGCCTTGCAGCTTTTCTCTCTGAGCACTCAGCCTGATGTTTTCATATCCAGGGCAAATCCACATCCATCTGTTGACCCTGGGAGCTCTGGAGGCTCTGACTGCTCTGCCCCTCTGTGACAAAAGGCTGGAGCAGCTGATTTTTGGGAGGCAGGAGGGGAGTGCTGTGGTTTTTAAGGAGCAAGTGGGATGTTGGGTTAGAGGGGCTCAGGGCACTGCTCAGCACGGGGAGCTTTGGGGGCAGAGCTGGGACCCCCTTGCCCCATGGAGAGGGGTCTGAGCACACCCCGGAGCTGGGGCTGCTCCAGAGCCTGGGCTGACACCCAGGGAGGGTCCAGGCAGAGCTGGGATCTCCTCCTCCCTGCCAGCAGTATCCCAGAGCAGGGCAGGGGCTGGTTCCTGGCAGCTGCTGGGCACAGGCAGTTGTGCCACCAGCCGTGTCTGGCTGGCACCACCTGCTGTCCCCAGGGGCTGCCCTGGCAGCGTCTGTGGCTCTGCTGTCCTTGGCAGGACCCTCCTCGGGCTGGATCCAGGGAGGGGGTGTGGCTGCAGCTCTTCTGTGTTCTCACCTTTGGAAAGGAACAAGGGTTTAACCCAAATCAAAGCATTTCCCTGTGGGTTTCCCTTGGCTCCTGTGTGGTGCTCAGGGCTGAAATGTCCTTTGTTTGGGGAAGGTGTGTGCACAGGGCCACCGCAGAGCTGCTGTGGCTGTTTGAGGTCAGTGCCCACATCAAAGCTGGCTCTGGATCTGTCCCCATCTGTGACAAATGCTTCCAGGGCAGCTGCAGTGCAGCTCTGGCTGCAGAGTGGTTCCCTCTGCTGCTGCTTTCTGACCACACATTTTCTGCTTAAAGATAGGGGCTGGTTTTGTGTTTCTAGTTATTGTGGAAAGGTTGGAGAACTCTGCTGTGTCAGTGGGGCTTTGGCATTTCAGCAAGAGAGCAAAATCCTCTTATGGAACAGGGCATCATTCTGTCCTCTGGAATTCAGTGCTTAAAAACCTTCATTTGCTGCAGGATCATTTTGTGGGCATGAGGGGAGAACCTGGGGATGTTTTGGCCTTGATGCCTCTGTGGTCCCTCAAGCCCAGTGTGAATTGATGGGGAAATTGTCTGCTGTGTTTTACTGCTTAAAGACCCATTTGTGCTGCTCATTAGGATGCAGAAATGATGGAGGGGAGTCTTGGGCTTCTTTTTGAAGGGTTTTTCCCCCTTATTGTTCAGAAAACCTCGGGCAAGGTAATGGGATTCTCATTAAAAGGATCTGCAGGGTAGTGGCAGTGCAAGGGAGGATGAGAAGGTGCTGTCTTCCTTTATAGCTGTCAGTGCCTCCTGCAAGAGGTAAAAATGGGAGCTGCAAGAAAAGGAATGATTGCCTGAAAACGTTCACATGTCTAAGAATAGGCTTTGCAAGGTGCATTCTCATGTAATTTTCCTTTTTCTCTGAAGGAAAATATTAAAAAAAAAAAAGTAGAGTAAGTCAGTACAAGAATGCCACCTCTTCTGGATTTGTTTTCTTGAAGGGCATTCATAAAATCCCAGACTGGTTTGGGTGGGAAGGGACCTTAAGGATCACCCAGTGCCACCCCTGCCATGGCAGGGACACCTCCCACTGTCCCAGGCTGCTCCCAGCCCTGTCCAGCCTGGCCTGGGCACTGCCAGGGATCCAGGGGCAGCCACAGCTTCTCTGGGCACCCTGTGCCAGGGCCTGCCCACCCTCCCAGCCAGGAATTCCTTCCCAATCTCCCACCCATCCCTGCCCTCTGGCAGAGAGAAGCTGTTCCCCCTTGTCCTGTCACTCCAGCCCTTGTCTGAAGTCCTGTGCAGAGCCAGGAGTTGGACTCAGTGATCTTTGTGGATCCCTTCCAACTCAGGATACTCTGTGATTTTGATATAATTAAAACATGAATTCCTGGGGGAGGGAGGAGGGCAGATTGAAATGCAGCTTTGAAATGTTAGCCTTCAGTTCTTTCCAGGCTCGTGTTTCTAGTTCAGGATTTATACACAGGACAGGACACTCGGGAGCCTCACAGGAATTTGTGTCCTTTGAGCTGGGAAGATTTAATTTCTCAGATATGTGCGTGCTCCTGAGAAAGTTTTGGAGGAACTCACAACTCAGGGTGGTCAGACACTGACATGATAATTGTTTCCATTCACTCTGTGTCTTTGTGGTGTCTCTGGCCTTGGAGCTGATGCTTTGCAAAGCTCAGTTAGGTTTGACTGGTATTTGGCACCACAGATTTAAAACTTTGAGTGTTCTGGGTCTCAAAATCGGGGTTTGTTAAAGGGTTTTAGAAGAATCTGATTTGAGGGAAGAGCAAAAGCTGAGAGTTACCCAGCTGAGAGACTGGGGTAGCTCAAATTGCTCCATGTTCTACCTGGAAAAGTGATGTTTGTTCTCCCCTTGGCAGTCACCTGGCACAGCAAGGAGGTGACATCCAGTGAGTGAATACTGAATATTAGGGGTGACAAAAACTCAGCACCGTGGGAGGGGTTTTCTATTCCATGCTGTGATTTTACATCCACAATGTAAATGTAATTTTATTGCAAGTGGAACCTTGGGAGCTGCTCAGATTGTCCCAAAACGTCGCAAGCGCCTTTGTGTGGCTCAGCTTTTCCCTCTGTGCAGGACATCCTATTTATACCAAAGGGCTGCTCTGAGGATTAATTAGGAGTTGATTACAGCAGGAGGCTGTGAAGTTGCTGCAGAAAGCTGTGTGTGTGTGTGGGCAGCACGAGGCTGTTCTTTATTAGCTGACATCAGCCTGAGTGGTTAATCTGTGTCTGGAGCCCAGCCTGAGGAGCTGGGCATGAGCCACAGGTGAGTGCTGGATGCTCAGCCTGAAGCTTGGAAAATGGTTGTGCTTGGTGCTTCTCCTGTGCAAACCCTCCTGCACCCCTTCTCAGCCATGCAGGGATCCCAAAATCCTAAAACTCTGCAAGTGCAGGAGGGAGCTGGGATGTTGTAGCCACTGCACAACTTTCCCAGGCATTGTGCTGGCAAAGGCTGTGAGAAAATCAAAGAGCAGCAAACAATTCTTACCTTCACTTACTACACCTGTTGTTGTGAACATGTAAAATATGTTATGGAGATTTGTTTACCAAAAGGTGATTTCTTAATTTACCACTGGTGATAGTGTTTTAGATTGAATTGACCAATCTGGTCTGTCTGTATCAGCCTGTCTGTAAGGGCCATGAGTCTCTTAACAGTATAGTACAATAAAACCATTGATCAGCATTCATAAATGCTAATTATTGCCTGGGGGGACCCTTGCCACGACAGGGTGTCACAGGCAGCCTTCCCTCCAGCTTCCCTGTCCCCAACAATTGTGTGCTTTTTGTCTTGCAGTACGTTCAGGCAGATGCTCCTACCAATAAAACCTTGGCTGGGCTGGTGGTGCAGCTGCTGCAATTCCAGGAAGATGCCTTTGGAAAACATGTCACCAATCCTGCCTTCACAAAGCTTCCTGTGAGTATTGGGCTCTCACTCTGCTGGCACAGCTCAGTGTCCTGCTCCTGGGACAGCCAGGGCATTGGGACATCCCTGCTCCAGCCCAGGCTCTTCCTGCTGCACCCTCTGGAGGGGCTGCAACAGCACTCCTCTCCTTTGCAGTGTAGTACAGCTGCTTCTCTGTATATTTGAAATGATTTCTGGAATGCTGGGGGAAGATTTTCATTCCTGCTAAAACTCAGTGTAATTCATCAGTTTTAAGTCAAATCTGGACTGGTGCATCCTAAACTGAGTGAGTAAAATGCACTTTCCAAGGCAAACAAGCTGCCATTATGTGTTTTGGTTGATTAAACTCCAGACTTGTGAGGTTGCCAAGGCTGAGAAGTGACTTTGCCACGTTCTGCAGCAGCACATAGTGACCTGCTGGCTCTGGCTGGTTCTCCAGTCCCCTGGGATAGAGGTAGCCAGAGACAATATCAGCATTGTCAAACTGCAGCCTGGAGCCCTGCCCACCACCCAGAGGATCTTGTCCTGGGGACTGTGAGGTCCAGAGAGCTGGGGAGGAGGGCAGGGGTGCCAGCCTGATGCCAAGGCCCAGCTGGGTGCTTTAGGGGAGGTCTGTGGGCAGGACAGTTGTCCTAATCCTGTCAGTGTGGCCTCAGCAGGGAGGTGTGTGCTCCTCTTTGCCACATGTGTGCTGGCACTGGGGGCTGTGCCCCTGGGGCTCTTTGGGGTGGCTGCACAAATCTGGAATCATTTACAGCCAGTTCAGGTGTTGAAGCCCACTGAAACTGAAGTTGGCCTGAAGACTTGACAGAACTGCTGTGGCCCTGGGTGCACGTGGCAGGACAGTGCCTTTTTCTGTTCTCTGCTGGTTCCCCTGGTGTTTTGTCCCTGTGACCTCTCCATGAGGGTAGGACGTGCACACTCCTTCACTGGAAGGGTTTTCAGACTCATGGGGTGAATCCTGGCACAATTCCCAGATGAATTTTAGAAGGAATGCTTCCTTTTGAGAGTGGGCAGGCCCTGGCACAGGGTGCCCAGAGCAGCTGTGGCTGCCCCTGGATCCCTGGCAGTGCCCCAGGCCAGGCTGGACATTGGAGCAGCCTGGGACAGTGGGAGGTGTCCCTGCCACAGCACGGGGGCTGCTGGCTGAACCTTCAAGTCCCTCCAACCCAAACCATTTTGGGATTTTGTCCATCTCCTGGTGCTTTGGAGAGCACCCAGAAGCACCCCAAGGTGCCATTAAGATCTCACCACCTCTCCTGATAACTCAGTGATACTGGGAAGCTTTAGGGACAGGAGGAGCTTTGCAGAGCTTTATTTGGATGTGGCAGCACAAACCATAAACCTGCCCACATTCCTCAAATGCATAAAGCACTGGAGTGCTCCTGAGCCTTAAATCAATTTGTCTTATCTTAAAAATGGGCAATAAATGTTGCAGTGGCATCATAAAGATGTTGTTCCCGTGTTTGTTCTCGCTGCTTCAAAGCTCTAATCTGGCCAAATTTGCTCAGGTTAATTTACAGCACTTGGATCTGAGTTTTTTGCAGCAGGAGACAACTCCTCAGTGCACCCTCAGGAGTGCTGCTGTTTGTGGGGGTCTCTTCTGCTCCCAGCAGAAAGGCCCTGGGGGTAACCAGAGCCTGGCCTCTGAACAACTCCCCAAATTCTGCTTTGTGCCTCGTGCAAGTTTTGTATATTTACTGAGAATCACAGAATAATCCAGGACCAAAGCAGATCCTGGTGCTGCCTCTCCCTGTCCTGCCTTCAGCTGCTCCATCCTCCTGTCTCCATTTCCAGGAGGACTCTGACTGCAGCTGCCTTCTCCTAGGCACAACCATCCTGACCAGAGAGAGCAGGAAAGATGCAAATTCCAGACTAAAATGTATCAGAAAAATGGAGCTTTCAGTGCAGGAAACAGGGTTTTTTTAATAACCTTTCAGAGGAGGGACTTGGTGGAAATCTGGAGCTTCCAGCCTCCTCATGCTCCTGTTTGAGTGTTGTGGAATTCCTGCTTTGGGAATGGGTGGCTCAGGTGTGCTCTGGTGAAACTAAGAGGGAAGAAATGAGCTGGGTTTGGTGTTTTTGGGCAGATCTGCATTTCCTGCCACACAGCTTTCCCTGGGGGAGGGACTGAGTGTGGAATATCTGAGCTCTGCTTCAGGTGCTCCTTCCTGATGATCTGCTGATATTCTCATACAGATGAAGAGCTGCTTCCCTGACAGCTACGATTTGAGGTTTAATTTACTATGAAATGGGTGTTCAAAGAGTACTTTGGATTTTTACAGCTCTGCTTGGAGCTTTCAGATACATCAAGTTCTTGCAAACACAAAGAATTCTGCTTAATCCAAATACATTTAGTTTTCAAGAAGCATTCTGAAAGGAGAACCTCAAACTCCAGAAGTGTTTAATGTGAAAATTTACTTTTCATTTGATATGTTCTATGTCTAAAACTCAGCTAACCCATTTGTATTTGTTTGAAATAATTGCATAAAAGTCTATGTATTTGTTTGAAATAATTGCATAAAAGTCAATGTCACTGTTTTTCCTTGTTTTCTGGGTTTCAGGCAAAGTGCTTCATGGATTTCAAAGCTGGAGGTACATTATGTCACATTCTTGGTGCTGCTTACAAATATAAGAATGAACAGGGCTGGTAAGTTTTGTTTTGTTGGGGTTTTTTTTTGGTTTTTTGGGGTTTTTTTTTTGTGGTTTATACACCTTTTGCATGAAACCAAGCACATGAATTGCTTATGCAAGTGACCTAAAGTTTAATCCTTCCTGGAGAATCGGGCAGGCAAGGCAGTGGAGATGGGAAGAGGGAACATTTTTCTGTTTTGCTGGTGGTAGCTTTTTAAAGACACACCCCCACACTTCTAAATTTAAAGAGGAGTTGGCCAGTTTTAAGGTTTTGGGCCTGTAGTTGGAGTTAATTACAAGTTTGAGCCTCTTTTTTTATTTCCTTGTTGTCTGACTGAGAAAATAAACCAGAATCAGTCTCACATCTGTGAGACATAAACCTTTGTTGCTGTATTGATTATTTGGTTTAGTTATAATTGGGAAAGCATGAAGCACTGCAGATTCTAGTAAATGCTCAGATTTCCTTTGCTCCAAAAACGGGGAGTGTAAGCACTTAGAAGCTTTGCACCTGGAGCTGTTGGTACTGGGATGAAAAATATCCCTATGACATCCCAGGAGTGGTTTAACCTGTTTTTTTTAAAGTTATAATCCTCTTCCCAAGGGAACAGCAGCATAGGATCATAAAATCCTGGAATGGTTTGGGCTGGAAGGGCCCCTAAAGCCCATCCAGTTCCACCCCCTGCCGTGGTAGGGACACCTTCCACTATCCCAGGGGTCTCTGAGCCCTTCCAGCCTGGCCTTGAAATTACTATTCTTGAGAACACTGGGCAAAATAATGAGGATGAAAAGTCAATAAATGCAAACAATCGACAAATTAAGCAGAGATTGTTCCTGTCCACAAATTTAAATAGTTTGGATGTGATGTTTCCAATCTGTAGCAGCACTCCTGGAATTGACTGAGTTGTTGTTACACACAAGAGCCATTTAAAAGGCAAAACAATGTTAGAGAAGGGTTGGTTGTTTTTAGGAATGATTTATATTCATGTCTGCTCTGAGGTGGATGTGTCAGGAATAAACCACACTCAGGGGCTCTCCTATTCCAGTCTTGCCAGCACCTGGGACAGGCACCTCTCTGCACTGTGCTTTATCAGCAGTGTTTGCTACCTCTTTGCCTTAAGATACAGGAATTAAATGGTTCAAACTTCACTTGAATGTTTCAACAGCCCACATTTTTACCAAGAGAAGGTGGTTTGCAGTCAGGTGCCCTGCCCAGCTGGGCTCTGGAGCTGCCTCCTCCCCTGTCCCTGCCTTGCTGCTGCCTCAGGATTAGTGCTAGTGCCTGGTGTGTGTGCATGTGGGCTGTAGCGGGCAGTAATCCTGCACCTTAACTCTGAGGATCAGCCCCAGAGCCTGGAATGTGTCCCCCACTGACTCTGCCCAGTAATCCGTGCTGTTTGCCTGCCCTGTGCTTGATTTGATTTTTTTTTTTTGGTCTGCATTGTCGCTCCTGCTTAACCTGTTTGTGACTGATCTGTCTTATAGGAGAAGTCCCTTTCCTCGCCACAATAGGTATGTCTGAGAGCTGGACATACCTGGCCCAGCCTGGCCCAGGGAGCCTCTTAAGCTGAGCACAGGAAGAATTAGTGCCATTTTATCCAAAAGGGCAGCTGAAACAGTGCTGTTATTCGTGTATCCATGTCCTTCTCTGGGTGTCTGGAGCAGGCAGGGAGCTGGGGGCACGCAGCATTCCGTGGATGTACAGTGCAGGTTTTGAGCCAAAAATGGCAACGTTCTGGTGGTGCCCTGAGTGTGTTTGTCTCACAGGTACCAAGAGGTCTGTGGGTGTTTATTTGGCATTTGTCTCCCACGGAGCCATTCTGGGTGTTTTGGATACAAACCATGGCTGAATACTGGAGAAGGGGCTCGATCTTGACTCAAAATCCTCTGTGTTATAGGTGTAAAATACCTTATTAACAGTCACCTGACAGCCTTGATGTCTGGCCCTGCTTCTGCAACTCAGGGTGAACTTTCCAAAGCACACAACAAGGTCATAAATTCCTCTTTAAAAGGCTGATTCCAATAAATGTGCCAGGATCTTGTTTGATTTGTTTGCCATGTCCTCAGTGTGAAGGGTAATGTGCTTTAGGACAGAATCCATCCCCCTGACAGAGGATGTTGGTAGAGCTGCCCAGCACCCCAGAGTTCCCACAGAACCACCTGCCTGGGCTCCTCCCTCCTGAAAATCCCAGGAGCCCCTGAGAGGATCGTGGTGGTCCCAGCTGGGTGTGATGTTTGATTTAGTGGGGTCACATCCTGGTGTGCTCACAGGGCTTGGGGCTAAAAGCCTCGGGGCTAAGCTTTGCTTTCCTTCACCTTCTCTGGACATTAATGGACTGGAAAAAGGGATCTGCTGCTGGGAGCAGGGCTGTGTTTGTAGGGAGCTGCCCTTGCCTGTGGAATGACTGATTTGAGCTGGGTGGTGCTTGCAGCCCATCAGTGCCTCGTGGGGAGGAGTGCCCAGCCTCCCCCTGCTTTGGGTGTGCAGGGCTTTGGGTTTCACACCCTGCCACCACCCCACACCCCAGGGAGCCTTCCCAGACCCCAGCAGCAGCCTGTTCCCAAACCTGGAGGTGCAGGCATGCTCCAGGTCACGTTCTGCATCTGGGAGGCACAGCCTGAGGGCTCAGCACCTGCTGGAGCTTTGGGCCAGGCTGGATCCTGAGGGCTCAGCCCCAGCTGGGCACTCCCTGCTGCTGCTGGGCCCTGGGGCAGTGCTGGGGCTGCTTTGGGGCTGCTTTGTCCCTCCTCAGGCTCTGGGGGTCACCACTCCAATCCCTCATTGGGGCTGGCCCATCTCTGAGTTCCAGATGTGTTCAGGGGTCAGGTGGGCACAGCACAGGGAATCTGGGGGCTCTCATGCTGCTTCCCAGGAGGATTTCTCAGGATTTGTGTCCTCCCCCATTTCTGATGGACAGCTCTCCACTGGCATTGCAATAATTGTGGTGATTTGTCTGTGAAATAACAAAATTAAAGTGTCAGGGTCCAGTGAAGATGGTGCTCCAGTGCTGCCATCCATGGATTATTAGCTGCCTGTGACCTGGGGGGTGGTTTGTTCTCACATCAGGCAGAGGCATTGCTGCTTCTCTGCACTCCCAGGACTGCTGGATGGGGGCAGCTAGAAGTAAGAGAACCTTGAGAGCTCATCCATGAATTCTCTCATCTGATGTTGAAATCCATGGTGGTTGTGTGTTCAATTACCCCCGTGACTGTGGTGGAATGCACAGCCCTGCTGCAGGGTTTGGTGGACACTGTCAACCTTCCTTTTTCTCCCTGAACATCTCACAAATCAGCTCATTTGTTGGTGTGGTTCATGGTGGTTTCCTTGCTGGTGAGGGTGCCAAGGGCAGCAGCAGTAGCTGTGGCCAGAAGTGCCCTGGCACCACTGCCACAGTCCTGTGTTTGTGTGGAGCAGGGAAGGTTCTGGACTGCTGGGGACATGGAGTTAATATTTGTGAATCATTTCCCTCCACAGGAGGAGGTTTGACCTGCAGAATCCCTCCCGGATGGATCGGAACGTGGAGATGTTCATGAACATTGAGAAAACACTGGTGCAGGCAAGGACAAACAGCCAGCCCAGGGCAGGGATCTCCCCTGGGCACTCAGGGGAGAACTTCACCCTGGTCCTCTGGAGGAATGTGGGACTGTCCCCTTCCTCTGCCACCCAGCTTAGTCACAATTCCACACTTTCACTTGAAAAATGCAGAATGTTTCCATTGGCCCTCTGTGGACGTGCAGAGGTTTTTATTTTATTTATTTATGTGAGGAAAACATGCTGTAAGGAAAGAAAAGCCATCCCAGGTGTCCCCATGTCCCTGTGGGAGTGGGACCCTTGGGGCTGAGTGACTGCTCCTGTGCACATTCCAGGGCTGACTTCCAGTTTGAGCTAAACCTTTTCCAGGTTAGGATACATTTTAGTCTCACTTTATCAAACAAGTTATTATCTGTACCCATTAAGCAGCTCTGTGAAGTTTAATTTGAAGTTCAGTTTTTTTAACTGCTGTGTGGGAATAATGTATGATTTTTTTCAAACTCTGAAGCCAAGTTCAGTGTATGATGTAGTCAAAATATAACTTTCAGGTGTCCATTAGGAATGGAAACAGGAAGAACAGCAAAAAGCAACAATATTCTTATTGCAAAAAAACCTTACCCATGTACATTGGCTTCAGTGCTTGATAAAAACCTGGGCAGGGTTTTTTTGGGGAGCTGTGTGAAGGGAATGTCCCTGTCCCAGGGCTCCTGGAGCTGGGATCACTGAGCTGTGTCACCCCCTGCTCCGGGTTCCACTGGGGCTCCAGCACTGGGGATTTTCAGAGGAGTATTCTGATTTTTGCCACAGATCACCTCATAATTCCTTGTTCAACTTGCTGTTCTCTCACAGAACAACTGTCTGAGCAGACCAACCATCTACCTCATTCCTGACATGGAGCTGAAGCTGGCCAACAAGCTGAAGGACATTGTCAAACGTCACCAGGTGAGTGTCACCCAGCACAGCTGTGCCCAGGGCTGCTCAGCTCTGAGGGAGCTCCTGCCTGAGCCCTGGGGGTGGCTGAGCACACAGGCAGCAGCAGCAGCTCCCTTGTGGGATGGTTTTTATCCTCCCATGGAGGCTGAACCCTGGCTGTGCTCTAAAAGCAAACCTGGACCTGCTGCCAGGTGGCTCTGGGTGAGCTGGGGGCAGGCCTGGCTGATTTATTGCTCAGGACAGGTTTTTCCAAACCTGGGACTGAAGCAGGGAGTGAGGCAGCTGTTCCAGATGTGTGGGACAGCAGAAGGAAGCTTCATTCATTACATGGTCATTGGTTTTTGCTTTGTTTCACTCTTTGATTGCTGGTGCTGAGCGGAGCCCAGGCAGCCTCAGGGAGCCTTGCCCTCGTAATTCCAGGTGCTAAAGGATGACCTGAGCAAGATTAATGGCTTCATCTCTTTAAAACATAAACAGTCTTCTCTCTTCTCTGCAGAGAAATACCCTGGAATGTGACCTCTGGATGGACTGGTGGCTTTTGTGTCAGGACAATTCAGAGCTGTAGCCAAAGAATTTCTTTTCCAGATTTAATGTATTTCCTGTGTTGTGATTATGAACCATTGTCTCAGCCTCACTTGAGCAGATTTTCACAAGTTGCTCTTAATTATTTGGCTGATTCAGGATGGGTGTTATTGCTTAAATTAGAGTGAATGAGTCAATTTTCCTTTCATAGAGGAAGTCTGTAGTGAGCTCCATGCTGTATCCATGAGTGATTTAAGGGATTTTTAAAGCAGCTTTGTCTCTACAGGCATGTGAGCAGATGAAAACAGAAATTGTCCCTAATTCTCCTTTTTGGGCTTTCCTTTGCTCTGCCTCTGAATTCTAATCTTGTCACTAACTTTGCTTCCTCACTATCTTGGTTGTTTTCATTTTTAACCCCTTGCTGTCATTTTCTCACTACCCCAGCTTGGTGCCTGTGGCTCCCTGCTATCCCAAGTCCTCCCTGCTTCAACCTCTGTTGTTTTCCAGCTGCCTCCTTTGCTGCTGCTCAGAGCTGCTCTGTCCCTTTCCTGAGCTGTGGGAGCTCTTGCCCTTCAGCCCCTGATCCCAGAGTATCCCACACCCCACTCCACAATGCTGTTCTAATTGCTCCTGCTGCCATCCAGGGATGGGACCTGCAGCTCATTGTGCTGTTAAATCAATCTCTTACATGTTCATGGCATGTAAGTTTTGAACACCAGCTGCCTTTTGGGGTGATGTGCTGAGGGTTTCTCATGCAGTTTCTCCTGTGTTTCCTACAGGGAACAGTCACTGAAGAGAAATCCAAGGCTACCCACCATGTGTATCCAAGTCCTACCTCAGTGGATGATGGTAACGTTCTGTGACAGCTTTGAAGTGGGAAGGGTCTTGTAATGAATGCCATGAGAAGTTGTGGAAGTGTTCACCAGGACTGTTCCCAGCCTGCATTGTGGATAATGTGCATGGGGAGGTTTAGGCTGAATATTGGGGAAATTCCTCCTGCCCAGGGCAGGGGTGGAGTCCCAGCCCTGGAGGGATTTCAGAGCTGTGTGGATGTGGGACACGGGGCAGGGCTGGGGAATGGCTGCACTCTGATCTTGGAGGGCTTTTCCAGCCCCAGCAATTCCCTGATTGTGAGTTCCTGGCTCTCCAGGAATCCTGTAGGGAATGCTGGTACAATCCTTGTGTGTGGGTGGGTGGCAAGGAGAGCTCCTCCATGAGCCTTGACTGCATTAAAGTTCACTCTGCCTGCATGAAGTGCAAGGTCCAAAAAAAGCAATTTCACGGCTGCCTCCTTCTGCAAATAGCAAAAAATATTTCTTGTTTTTTCGTCTTAAATAAATTTAGTTTCCTGGTGGGTCATTGTCCTCAAGCCCAAGTTGCACAGACAGAAATAAATCCCTTTCCCGCATTCCCTGGCCTGTGCTGGCCACTAGATGGAAGTGCTCCCTGCAGTTTGCAGGGATCAGGAATGGATTGAGCTCTGTGCCTCTGGCAGCACCAGGCTCAGCCCTGTGTCTGTCTCAGGCTCTGAGCCCCAAGTCACTCTGTGGGGAGCAGCCCAAAATTCCAGCAGGGATTGGAGAGACAGGTCCACATCCTCAGGGTTTCTCCTGTGATGCTTCTCTGGGCTCTGTTCTCAGGATTTGAGTTGCGGGGTTTGGTACTTGGGAGCTGCAGGGAGAGATGAGATATTGGGAAGGAATTCCTGGCTGGGAGGGTGGGGAGCCCTGGCACAGGATGCCCAGAGCAGCTGTGGCTGCCCCTGGATCCCTGGCAGTGCCCAGGCCAGGCTGGACAGGGCTGGGAGCAGCCTGGGACAGTGGGAGGTGTCCCTGCCATGACAGAGGGGGATTGGGATGAGCTTTAAGGTCCCTTCCCAGCTCAGGCCCCAGCAGATCTTTAGCAGAGGGGTTTGCAGTAACTTGCTGTGGAAAGTGAATTATTGTGCTGTTCCCTCCACATCTGACCTGATCTTGTTCCCTTTGCAGATGAGTGGTTGAGACCTGTGATGAAAAAGGACAAGCAGGTGCTGGTACATTGGGGCTTCTTTCCAGACAGGTAAAGAAAGCTGGGGGGAAAGCAAACCCTGAGTTTTAACTGTTAGTTGATAGAAAAGTCTTGATCCCAATGTGCAAAGCTTGAAAAGAATGAACCATTGATTTAAAAGTGCAGTATTCACACCCATTTGTGGCACTGGTAGGGGGATGAGGCTGGGAAAGGAGTTCTGCAGAGCCACAAGGAACTGGTTGGAAACTGAAGCAGATTTTAAAGCTGGAATGAGCCTTTCCTTAAATTCTAAAGAGAGAACTTCCAGTCACCTGGCTGAACCCTGACAAAGAGATTTCACTCCAAGGGTTGTCTTCAGTCGGGTGCAAGTGACTGTTAAAGCACCCCTTTGAGAAACCTGCCCTGTGCTGTTGGAACATGTTAAAATTCAATATATGTGCTGATAGGAACTTCACTGTATTTGCAATAACTGGTTTCTGAGCCCAGGCTATGGAAGATCAATCAAAACATTGATAACCCAATATTGACTTCTATTTAATTAACTTTTTGAAGCCACTAAAATCTGTTCACACACCAAATTCCCAGGAACTCTATCTCACAGGGGGCTTTCAATGGAGGAGAGCAAACAGTAATCACATTGAAGTTTTTTTATTCATACAGATAAAGAGCCTTTAAATATTTTATATTTCTATCAATAGTCAAGCTTGTATTGGTGTTTTTTTTAAACCAGGTAGACATGAAATGGTATAAAGCCAGGAATGCTGTGTGCACATCTTTCCTTCCACCTGACTCCTCCCTGGTCCTCAGCACTGCTGTTGCTTACAAAAGACTTTGGCTTTTGCTGTTGCTCAGTGCAGTTTGTTAATAAATAGACTTTTGAGGGAATAATGTGAAGAGTGAATATAAATAATGAATGGTTTCTAGGACAGGGTGCAGCTTCCTCCCTTCCAGGAATCCAGCAGCTCTTGCTTTGAAATCACAAGAACAGAAAGAAGTGAATTAAGTTAATGGCAGGGTTTGGTTGGGTGACTCAGAGCTGCCTTTATCCCCTGAATCTCTCCAGACTTGCACTTGAAGCTGGAGCTGGTTCACTGAGAGGATTTTTAACTTTTAATGTGCATTAGATGCCCCAGGGTCCTCCTGTGCCCAGTTCCTGTGGCACAGAGCAGGATTGTTCCCTGTGGGATGTCCCAGCAGTGGGGTGTGCACGTGCCAGAGCTGCTGGGAAACCATTCCTGGTGCTCCTGGTGCTGAGCTGCTCTCTCCTGACCCCTCCCTAGCTACGACACCTGGGTCCATGCCAACGAAATCGATGCTGAGATTGAGGATGCCCCAATTCCTGAGAAGCCATGGAAGGTGAGTCTGGCTCAGGCCTTGGAGGGTGAGTCTGGCTCAGGCCTTGGCAAGGTGAGTCTGGCTCAGGCCTTGGAGGGTGAGTCTGGCTCAGGCCTTGCCAGGATTCCTGTGCTGGGGCAGTTGGGTGTTGGCCCTGCTCTGGTTGTTCTGCACTCTCTGTGTTACTCTGGCCATGTTCTGTGTGTGCTCCTGGAGTCACAGCAGCCCAGGCTGAAAGGACCTTGGAGTCTGTTCCAGCACCTGTAACTCACTGGAAAACAGGATTTTGGGGTATAAACCTTACTAGGAATAGTCAGAGAGAATTGTGTGAAGTATTAATAAATCAGTAATAGATTGTATAAATGACTCAAATGCACCAGAAGTTTTTTCAGCTGTGTAACCAAACTATCTGAAGGTGGATGTTATAATCCTGACAGTTGGCTTTGTCCCTCCAGGGAATGGCCAGCTCTTCCTCACCTTTTGGTGTTTGTGGCACACCTGCCTAGGGGATGTGTGTATTTAGGAAGTTTTGATGGTAATTTTCAGCATCCAAAGAACACTGGTAACCCAGAGCTGCTGTCCCAGCTCTCAGAACTGACCTCACACTCCAGGACACCTGAAAATGTTTGAGGAGCAGAGGTTGAATTCTGAGTCCTGTTCATCCTTTGTGGTCCTGCCCTGTGACACTGCCTCGAGTGTGTGTGAAACCAGAGGGGTTGGGACATTCAGACCTCCTAAAGCTCCAGGAATGTCCTTTGTCCTGGGAGGTCTCTCATGGAATTGTTTGTTCCCAAAGCATCAGCCTCTCCATGTCTCCTGTTGAGCAGGTTCATGCCAAGTGGATTCTGGACACTGATGTGTTCAATGAGTGGATGAATGAGGAGGATTATGAGGTGGATGAGAACAGGAAATCCGTGAGCTTTCGCCAGAGGATCTCCATGAAGAATGAGGAGGTGAGGGGGGCCTGGAGGGACAGGAGTGTCCTTTATCTCTGCATGCATAGAGCTGGAAAAGGGGGGAATCCAGGGAGAGCTCAGAGCCCCTGGCAGGGCCTGAAGGGGCTCCAGGAGAGCTGGAGAGGGGCTGGGGACAAGGGATGGAAGGACAGGACCCAGGGAATGGCTCCCACTGCCAGAGGGCAGGGATGGGTGGGAGATTGGGAATTGGGAATTCCTGGCTGGGAGGGGCTGGGATGGAATTCCCAGAGCAGCTGTGGCATCCTGTTTCGGGGTGGGTTAAGGAAGGATGCAGCCTGCAGCTCTGCAGTGGGAGAATTTGGGAATGAGTCAAAGCTCTGCTCCCTCCCAGCCCGTGCGGAGCCCCGAGAGGAGGGACAGGAAAGCAGCAGCCAGCACAAGAAAGAGGAAACATTCCCCTTCTCCACCCCCCACTCCTGTGGAGTCCAGGAAAAAGACAGGGAAGAAAGGGTGAGTGTCTGGAAGTGTCCAGAGGCCTGGAATTTGAGGTGAAAAGAAATGAGGAAGAGAAGAAATTCAAGAAATGCTTATGGGGAGAGTTTTGTGATCCAGGGTTCTATAATTATTTCTGGATAGGCTTGAGAGATTATTCCTGGGCAGTTTGTGCAATTCCTTATTCTACCAACATTTTACCCAAATCAAAACTTAATTACTATTACTTAAATAGTAATTAGGAAGCTTTTAATAGTAATGAAAAACTTAATTACTAACTATGGGGTATTATATGTGGGTATGGAGGGGGGAGCCCTTCAAAGCTAAAAATTCAGGTCTGGTTTATGGGCCTGTTGGGCTCTAATAAGACAAAACTGGAATTTTATCAGGAATGAGTTGATAATCTGAATTCCTCCTTCCAAGTGTAAAGCCTGGTTGGGGTCTCTGGGGAGACATGGGGCTGGTTCTGCCTCTGTTCCCAGAGTGGTTTCAGGAGAGTTTGGCCCTCCTGTCCTGGCACCTGAGCACTGTCCAGGAACATCTGGCACAGCCCCAGTGTCTGCTCTGTTCCAGACAAGCAGCTCTCTATGGCAAAAGGAGGGGGCAGAAGGAAGAGGATGAGCAGGAGGATCTCACCAAGGACATGGAGGATCCCACCCCAGTACCCAACATAGAAGAAGTGGTACTTCCCAAAAATGGTAAAATATGGGAGCACTCTGGGCACTTTGAATGTTAGAAATTAAACTGCACTAAAATTGTGTCTGTATTTTGTCAAATCTCTGAAATATTCTGTGGCCATGGGGCAGGTGCTCTCTGCCCATAAATTTATCTAGTCAGGCATGTAACAGCTGAAAAGGGCAGCAGTGTCACCTCCTTTTGGCCTTTTAAAATACAAAACTACATTTATGAAAGACACTTTTAAAAATAGATTTGCAACGATCTGCTCAAATGTTTCATGTTGGGGGAAATGGAGTTTTCTGGAGCGGAGTATTTCCCTGCCAAGCCCCCAGAAGAAGGATGTTAAATGAGTGGAAAATGTGCTACGTGTCAAGTGCTTTTAGTCCTTTTCAGGGAAGTGTTGATGTGGGCAATAATAATTCTGGGGAAAAGAATTCCTTCTGCATCCCTGGCACCAGATAATTTTGGAAGTCTCTCCCTTTGGGTGTTCCTTGGTTTGGGTTTGCACTGAAGCCTTGCTGTGTGCTGGGCAGGTGGGGAGGAGCAAGGTTGTGCTGCTCTGTGTGGAGCTGGGAATGCAGGGAAGTGGGACAAACGGGCCCTTGTGCTGCTGTGTGAACTCTTGAACTGCAGACAGAGCACAGGGAAACCAGGCCAGGCTGGAGAGCTGCCTGTCTGCTGCTCTCTCATCACTCCTGTTCTTGCAGTGAACCCAAAGAAGGACAGTGAGAACACGCCCGTGAAAGGAGGAACCGTGGCAGACCTGGGTAAAGCCCCTGCAATTCTCAGCCTCACCCTCAGTTCCTGCTTGCAGCCAATATTCTAAATAGATCTTAAATATTTCTGAATCTCTCCATTTAAAAAGCAATCTCTACTTCTGCTATTTTGTTGAATTCATTCATATTTCACACATACTCAAGTTCCAGTGTACCAGCTCTTCACTGTAAGGCTGTTCCCTCATAGGCTAGTGTTATTTTTATTTTTTTAATGACATACAAGCTCTTTTCTAGCAGAATTTGTTTTTTACTGGGAATCAGGGTAAAGCACAGGTTCCCTGGGCTTTGCTGAGCCTTGACATGGGATGCAAACTTGTATCCCATATCTTATTATACAAGAGTCATCTAGGACACTGGGGAAGGAAGTAATTAATTATGGTTTCTGAAGTGTTGAGAAATTCTAATTATCCTTCCTCTGTATTTTTACCTGTTCCCTGGCCTGGGATAGGTAAAGGTGTAACTGTTTTAGTGATCTGGGATCCACTTTGTTTCCCTCCTCCATTCCCTTCCAAAAGAAATTAAATGTCCTTTCCAGTTCAACAGTTGTGTTGCTGGAAGGGCTCATGAGCATTTAAATTACTTTATTGGTTTAATTCTCAATGTTTTTGCCTTTCAGATGAGCAGGATGAGGAGACAGTGGCAACTGGAGGAAAGGTAACAGCACCTCCTGCTTCCTAAATTGGGTGACACTGAGATTGTAGAATCCCAGGATGGTTTGGGCTGGAAGAGACCTTAAAAAACACCCAGTGCCACCCCTGCCATGGCAGGGACACCTTCCACTGTCCCAGGCTGCTCCAAGTGTCCAGCCTGGCCTTGGGCACTGCCAGGGATCCAGGGGCAGCCACAGCTGCTCTGGGAATTCCATCCCAGCCCCTCACCAGGAGCAATTCCTCCCCAGTATCCCATCCAACCCTGCCCTCTTTCTCTTCTAAGTCATTACCTGTGTCCTGTCAAGTTCTTAATCTCACCTTCAGTAACTTCACCTGAATTCATTTTCCAGTGATCTGTAAGATTCAGTTACTGACAGGATTGAGGATTTGTTATTATAGAACTCTCCAGGTTCTGTGGATGACTTGGTATTTTCAAATCTAGTGTATTAAAAGGGAGAATGAGGAGACAGATGCTGAGTATTTTCCAAGAAGCATTTTTCAGATGAGAGGTTTTGCTTTGTTTTTTAGGTTTTAAGGCTAAATCTAAACCCTGCTTTGGCTCCCTGACCATTTCAATAGAGCTGCAGGGGTAGTTTCTGTATTGAATTGCATTTGTGGCATGCCAGGCACTATTTTTAACAGATGTCAGATCCCTGAATGTGTTCAGA
The DNA here is from genome assembly GCA_013400575.1 of Peucedramus taeniatus. Taxonomy (NCBI): domain Eukaryota; kingdom Metazoa; phylum Chordata; class Aves; order Passeriformes; family Fringillidae; genus Peucedramus; species Peucedramus taeniatus. Next base: position 54,343 of record WBNO01002107.1, on the reverse strand, counting down.
GTGATACCTCGTTGTCTTTGGGGGAGCTCAGTCCCAGATCAAGATCCATTATTGGTACCAGTGACTCCTTAGGGTCTGCCTGTGGGACTTGGCTATTTTTACCATTGCTCAAACAACACCTGAGGTGTTTTGTGCAGTTCTTGTTGTGTCCTGACCCTGTTTTGCTGCCTCCTCACGATCGTTTGGGCTCAGGAGTTGGCATTTGCTGGAACTTGAGTTGTGGAACAGCAGCTGTTCACAGGAGGCTTCAGTGGAGAGGGCCCAAAGCCGTCCCTGCTCGTGGGGGTGTCACAGAACCTGTGTGGGCTGGGGGAGCCCCTGTGCTGCCCTCACCCTGCTGTGTCCCCCAGGAGGACGAGGACCCCAACAAGGGCGACCAGAGCCGCTCCATGGACGCGGGGGAGGACAATGTCACCGAGCAGACCAACCACATCATCATCCCCAGCTACGCCTCCTGGTTCGACTACAACTGGTGAGGGGCCCGGGGACAGCGGGGACAGCGGGATGGTGGCTGCTGCTGCTTGTATCTTATCAGGGATGGTGTGGCCAACAGGGGCAGGGAGGTCACTCTGCCCCTGTGCTCAGCACTGCTGAGGTCACACCTCGAGTGCTGTGTCCAGCTCTGGCCCCTCAGTTTGGGAAGGACCTTGAGATGATCGAGAGCATCCAGAGGAGGCAGCGAGGCTGGAGAGGGGCTGGGAACACAAACCCTGTGAGGAACCACTGAGGGAGCTGGGGGTGCTCAGCCTGGAGAAAAGGAGACTCAGGGGTGACCTCATCACTCTGCACAGCTCCTGAAAGGTGCCTGTGCTCAGCTGGGCTTGGGCTCTTTCTCCAGGCAGCACTGACAGAACCAGAGGACACAGCCTCAAGCTGGGCCAAGGGAAATTTAGGTTGGATATTAGGAAAAGGTTTTTCACAGACAGAGTGATAAAGTTCTGGAATGGCTGCCTGAGGAGGTGGTGGAGTCACCATCCCTGGGTGTGTTTAACAAAGCCTGGATGTGGTACTGGGTGCCAGGGTTTAGTTGAGGTGTTGGGGCTGGGCTGGACTCAATGACCTTTGAAGATCTCTCCCAACCTTGTGATTCTGTGATTCTTATTCCCCAGTAAGCATCTTCTGTGGAAAAGCTGCCTGGGTGAGCATTCAGGGAAAGCAGTCAAGTGCACACACCACACTCACCATGGCCAGCTCAGCCAAGAGAGGCAGAAGGGCCTTTTGTGTGCTAAATTCCAGTGAGGTTTATTGCATCCACCACCCCAGAGGGAAACGAGGGACAAAAGACAAAACCATGTGCTGTGCACAAGGTTAAGTGTGCACATGGCATTGCACAAAGGGCATTGGCCTGCAGGGAAGACAGGGCCAGCCACCAGGGATACCACACCCAATGAGGGAACAGGGAAAGGAGAAACCACCAGAATTTGGGACATATGGGGAAGGGAAGGGGAGTGGTTCATGGTCTTGTGCAAGACTCCATGGGGAAGTCTTCTCCTTTAGCCTTAGGTGGGGAAAACTCTATGGTAAATTCTTCCAAGGCAAGGCCCTGGGGGTTTGTTTCCCTGAGGGGGAAGGATTCAGAGGATTCCACAACAGCCCTGGGGCATTCCCTGTGGGGGAAGGATTCAGAGGATTCCGCAACAGCCCTAGGGATTTCTCTGAGGGGACAGGATTCAGAGGATTCCACAGGAAGGCTTCACTTTGTTTTGTTTTCTCACCAATCAGCTTGGCAGCTGAAGGAAGTGACTCTTGTTCAGGTCTGGTTCCCATGTTTTGTGCTGAAATCTTTCTGGCCCTTCTCAGGGGTTGGGAATGAGGAAGAGAATTTCAGACAGCAGAGGTCTTCACTCTGCCTCCTCAGCAGTTTGCTCACATTGCTTTCCCTCTAATTCCCACCTTAACTCCTTTGTCTCTTTTTCATCTCTAGTCTTTGTGTGACCATTCTGTGTTTGTCTCTGCTACTGAAAGCTTTTTTATTTTGCTTCAGAACTTGACTTTGAGGAGAAGTCACTGATTCTAGAGGGGATATTTGTTGCAGTCAGGGCTGTTTCAGGATCTGACAGCTGAACTGCTTTTGTTGCAGCATCCACGTGATCGAACGCCGCGCGCTTCCGGAATTCTTCAATGGCAAAAACAAGTCCAAGACTCCAGAAATGTGAGTAAAACCTGGGAGTGTGGCAGGATAAAGGAGCTTCCCATTCCATAAATCTTGGGGGCACAGCTGGGTGTGTGTGAGGCTGATACTTCCTGTGGGGATGGAGCAACTAACAAGGTTTGTACATTGTTGTGGTAGAGATAAAAGTTTAAACACTAAAGTTATATTTACCAGTGATTATCCAGGTAAAATCAAACTACTTTCCCCCAAGTAATACTGGAACAAATTCTTCAACTCTGTGTGGTACAAGATGTGATCACTTCCAAAGTCATGTTAAAATGTCATGAAAGGGAAGAAGTGGAACAATCCTGCTTATTCCTCCCTCTCTCCTCGTGCCTTGCTGCATTTCTGTATTTCCATGGGTGGTAGATCCTGTCTCAGGCTGTGGAGTGAATTTTGTGGTTTGAGTTTGGTTATTCAGAGTGCCCTTGAAAGGCCATGGATAAAGGAAAGATGGTCAAAGGCTTTTGAACCATCTTTTTGCTTGTTTCTATTAAAATTATCCTAAACCCTGAGATTTGACACTGAAAAATCCTGGTTTGGACACCAGTGTGTGCTGGTCAGTGTGGGCAGTGGGACTGGCCTGGCTGGGGTCTCTTTGTCCTGGTGTCAAATCTTGGCCTGGTTCCAAAGCAGCTTTTGGGGATTTTAGAAGGTGTTTTTTCAATCAAGTACTACAGGAAGTGTTTGAGGTGTCTCCTCATTGTCTTGATGTCATCTGGGCCCTTTATTGCTCATACACAGCATTCCATGGGATCCCAGAATGGTTTGGGCTAGAAGGGACCTGAAAAAACACCCAGTGCCACCCCTGCCATGGCAGGGACACCTCCCACTGTCCCAGGCTGCTCCCAGCCCTGTCCAGCCTGGCCTGGGCACTGCCAGGGATCCAGGGGCAGCCACAGCTGCTCTGGGAATTCCATCCCAGCCCCTCCCCATCCTCCCCGCCAGGAATTCCCAATTCCCAATCTCCCACCCATCCCTGCCCTCTGGCAGTGGGAGCCATTCCCTGTGTCCTGTCCCTCCATGCCTTGTCCCCAGTCCCTCTCCAGCTCTCCTGGAGCCCCTTCAGGCCCTGGCAGGGGCTCTGAGCTCTCCCTGGAGCTGCTCCTCTCCAGGGGAACATTCCCAGCTCTCCCAGCCTGGAGAGGAGAATCCCTGCAGAGATTGTCCTTGTGCTGGATTCTCCCACCTCAGCTGTGGCTGTTGGTCTGTGATGCTTTGGGTCTGATAAAGAAACAGAAATTAGAGACTGTCCTTTCTCCTGGGGCCCTGGTGGTGTTTGTCCCCTGCCCCAGGAGGTCCCTGAGTGCAGCCAGGCTGTCCCTGGGCCTGTGCCCAGGGCAGAAACAGCTCAGGCTGGAGTGGAACAGCAGGTTCTGCCTGGAGAAAAGGGCAGTTTTGAGCTCTGAACTAGACAAGGCACTGGGATGGGACCTTGGGAAGATGGGATTGCTCCTCCTTGGGGTCTTTCAGGCCTGCCTGGACAAAGCCCTAAGGAACCTGGTGACAGTTCATGGCTTGAGCAGGAGCTGGGCTCAGACACCCCTGAGGCTCCTGGTACCCCCAAGAGTTCCCAGTCCTTGGTGTGTCCTCACAGCTTCTCTGCATTTTTGAGTGCAGAGTAACCTCAGCTGGACCCCAGAGCCCCAGCAGGGCTTGGGGACAAGGGACTGCAAAGATCTCCTTGTTGCACTCCCTGCCATTCCAAAATGGGTTTGATCAAAGCTCATCCAGCACTGACTCTGTTCCAGCAGTTTTCCTGCCCAGGAAGTTGTAGTTTGGGGGTTTCTCAGAGTGAGAGGCAGCTGGAATGTGGAAGGAATGTTTCTCTCCTGGATCTCTGGCCCCTGTGATTGTCACTGCAGGCCCAGGTGTCCCTCTGCAGCTGGCATCACAAATCAGTGCTCCTGCTGCTCCTCCCGGGGCTGGCACACTGCCTGCCATGCAAGCAGCCTCCAGTCCTCCTGTCATCCTGGAGATCTCTTTGTGGTGCCATTTCAGGATTGTAGGAGCAGCACGTGGTCCTGGCTCTGTGTTTTCTTCTGAGATAAAGGAGGAACATCCCTCTGAATGGAGATGAGTGGCCTCCAGCTGAACGTTCAGGCCAAAACACCGTGCTGGAGGAGCTCACACAGGTTCATCCTTGTGACAGCAGTGCCTGGGGTGGGCCCTGGCTGAAAAGGGATTCAATTAAATCCTGCTTGACTTCTCACTGCTGACAGGGTTTAGCTGATGGGTCATGTCATGACTCAAAACCATCTCCCTTCAGAATAAACCTGGGCATGTTTCTGTCTGGGGCTTCTCTCTCCCCCTCATGATGTGACCTTTGCTAATAAATACTAATTCCTGCAGCCAAGACCTGTTCCTGGGCAGGTTCTTCCCCTCCTCCCCTGGAGCATTCAGAAATGCTCTCAGTATTCCTCTGTGGAAGAAGCTCCTTTTTGTTTCTTGCCTCTCAAGCATCCCACATGGAGCCAAACACCTACTCCAGAAATTTTCTTCCAGCCAGTTGCACATATGATCTGGTCAGGAGGAAGATGTGGGATTTTGGCAGGGACATGTGCTTGCAGCATCTGCCTGCTCAGGCCTTGCCTGGATGATTTATATTTTTGGTTCCCAGCTGCTTCACACACTGCATGTGAAACATTCCCCCCTGGAATTTTCCAAAGACAGAAATCTGCTTTAAAACCACTGTTCTGCACACAGCTTTGCATTGGATACTCACTAGACAGAATCCTGCAATAATTTGGGTAGGAAAGGACCTTAAGCCCATCTCACTCCACCTGCCTGCCATGGGCAGGGACACCTCCCATAGTCCAGGTTGGATGGTGCCAACCTGTCTGTGGCAGATGGGTTTTGTTGCCTCTAAAGAGCAGGACTATCAATAATTTATGGCAGGTTATTTTCTTTGGGATAATTTGTATTAGGAAGCATCAGTATATTCCAGAATCTTACTGAAATGGGGGAATCTCTCAGGGTTTGTTTCTGCTCCAGCTGTTCCCAGCTGTGCTGGCTCTGGGCTCTTGTCCTCTGCTTTTCAAAGGTTTTTTCTTCTCCGTGTTGCTGTTCTCCAGCCTTTCCTGCTTCATCCATTAAATCTCCACATGCAGCCACAGCAGTGTTCCATCCACTTCTGCTTTTCTGTGCAGCTTTTTTCCTTCACACAGGGATGCACAAGGATGATTTATCCTATTCTCTGTGAAGACCAGACACCATTATTTTCATCCTGCAGCTTCTATTCTGTTGTGGGATTATTTGATCAGTGACCAAGTTGCAACAGATAATTCTGTGATTTACAATTTAAACACGTTTCCATGTGCTGCTGATCCAAACACAGGAGAAAACCCAGAGTGAAACAGTCTGGAAGAGTGTGAATCCCACTTACCTATTGGTTTTGGTGCTGGTTCTGAAATGGCACCAGTGAAAGAGATCTGTTGGTGTTTCCTGGTCAGAGATGGGTGTTTGGGGGGTGTCACTGTGGGGCTACTGGGGACAGACACAGGTGACACAGAGACTCCATCATCAGAAGGCATGAAAAGCACTTTATTATTAGAAATCTAGAGTTCTTAGAGAAACAATGGTGGACCTAAGGCCTGATTGGCCTTTAGGGATCTTCTCTCACCTGTTGGTCAAGAAGGGACAGCTCCTTCTTGTAAACATCTGTGACAAACAGAGATACCTGCCTGGTGTAGAGACTGAGATAAGAATTGTTTTAATTCTTTCTCTGAGCTTTCTCCCAGCTTCCCAGAAAGTCCTGGGACAGCTCTGTCTGTGTGTTCAGAGGATGTGTGATTAGCACAGGGGGGTGAGTGTTGAGCTGCGTGCTGTGAGCTGTGGAGGAGCTGAGGGGACACAGCTGGTGGCCATTGTGTTGCAGATACCTGGCCTACAGGAACTTCATGATCGACACGTACCGGCTGAACCCGCAGGAGTACCTGACCAGCACTGCCTGCAGGAGGAACCTCACCGGGGACGTGTGCGCCGTCATGAGGTGACAGCCTGGGGCCTTTGGGGCATGGGGCTTCTGGGCATGTCCAGCACTGGGGAGTAACTGAGGAGCCCTCCAAAGACTGAGCACAGCCCGAGTCCTATCCCCACCACAGCACTGAGTGTCTTCCTGGGACACCTCTAGGTCACCTCCCTGGGACCCCCTTTCCATGGGGAAATTCCTGCTGTGCCCACCCTGACCCTCCCTGGCCCAGCCTGAGGCTGTTCCCTCTCCTCCTGTCCCTGTTCCCTGGAGCACAGCCCGACGCCCCCTGGCTGTCCCCTCCTGTCAGGAGCTGTGCAGAGCCACAAGGTCCCCCCTGAGCCTCCTTTGCTCCAGGCTGAGCCCCTTCCCAGCTCCCTCAGCGGACCCTGGGGCTCCATTCCCTTCCCAGCTCCGTTCCCTGGACACACCCCAGCCCCTCAGGGTCTTTCTTTGGGGCCCAGAACTGGACACAGTCAGGCTTTGGTTTATCCATCACACTGCAGTGCCCTCAGGTGTGCACAGAGCCCCTGCTCTGGGATTTGTTTTGCTCTTTGGGATTAATGAAGGACTAGAGGAGCTCCTGAGTCAGGGTTTGATCCAGAAACATCAGCTCTGTCCTTTGTCCCCTCCCACACGAAGCACAAGCAAACCTTTGGTGGCAAAGGCTGGATTTGTTGTTTCTCACAGGGTCCACGCCTTCCTGGAGCAGTGGGGGCTCATCAACTACCAGGTGGACCCCGAGAGCCGCCCCATGGCCATGGGGCCCCCCCCGACCCCCCACTTCAACGTGCTGGCTGACACCCCCTCGGGGCTGATGCCCCTGCACATCCGCACCCCACAGGTGAGCCTGGGCCAGGAGGGGCCTGGCTGTGCCCACCAGGGCCCTGTGCCCAGCTGGGAAATGTCCCCTGGCTGGGCAGCTGGGGAAACGTCCCTGTGCCTGGGCATCTGAGGAAATGTCCCTGTGCCTGGGCAGCTGGGGAAATGTCCCTGTGCCTGGGCAGCTGGGGAAATGTCCCCCATGCTGGGCAGCTGGGGAAATGTCCCTGTGCCTGGGCAGCTGGGGAAATGTCCCCCATGCTGGGCAGCTGGGGAAATGTCCCCCTTGGCTGGACAGCTGGGGAAATGTCCCCTGGCTGGGCAGCTGGGAAAACGCCCCCTTCCTGACAGCTGGGGAAATGTCCCTGTGCCTGGGCAGCTGGGGAAATGTCCCCCTGGCTGGGCAGCTGGGGAAATGTCCCTGTGCCTGGGCAGCTGGGGAAATGTCCCTGTGCCTGGGCAGCTGGGGAAATGTCCCTGTGCCTGGGCAGCTGAGGAAATGTCCCTGTGCCTGGGCAGTTGAGGAAATGTCCCTGTGCCTGGGCAGCTGGGGAAATGTCCCCCTTGCTGGGCAGCTGGGGAAATGTTCCCTTGCTGGCAGCTGGGCCCAGAATCCGGGGCAGTTCTGTGCAGAACCACTCACACATTGCTCAGATATTCAGAGTCTTGGGCTTGTGTTCAGCTTCTCTGTCCAGTCCGTGTTCTGTTGGGCATTGGTCTGAAAACCTTGGATAATTTTCAATTCCTGCCTCTCTCCCCTGTAATGTTTGTTCCCAGGTTCCAGCTGCCCAGCAGATGCTGAGCTTCCCTGAGAAAAACAAGGAGAAGCCAACTGACCTGCAGAACTTTGGCCTTCGCACAGACATCTACTCCAAAAAGACTCTGGCCAAGGCAAGTGTCCCCTCCAGCTCCCAGTGAGCTTTGTTATTCCTCAGTGTCCCCCACTCTGTGTCACTGAGATGACTTGTGTTGCTCCTGCACTCCTGGTTTGGATGTCTTCCAGCCCTGTGCAGGGCTCTACAGTGGGAGGTTGTTCTGGAATTCTGTTTTCTGGGAATAAAGACATGGACAGCTTCCCAGAGCAGTCCACACTGTCAGCCCTCAATGCCAAACTCATTGTGTTCCTGCGTGTCCTGCTGGAATGGTTCAGCATCAGCAAACCATCCAAGGATTTAGGACACAGAGAGCTTCCAGCAGGATCTCTGCCTCTCCTGGTCTCCAGGCTGGCCCCAGGACAGGGGACTCCAATTCCCACTGGTCTGGGTGTCCTGGGGCCATTGCAGGGGACATTTGGGCACTGTCATTGCAGTGTTACACAGGATAATCAAACTTGGGACACATCATTGCAGTGGTGTGCTGATTCCACAACCTCCTGCTTTTCCCCACTCCCTGTGTGTCCCTGGAGGTGCTGTGGGAATGCCACAGTACCTCAGCACAGCCTCCAGTGGGAATTGGGAATCTCCAGAGCTGCATAGTGCCCCTCGTGGGTGGCATCAGGCTAATTCCATTCCATCAGTTCATTATCCTCAGAGGTCACTGTTTAAAGCTAAAAAATAACTATTTAAACACTATTTACCACCTCAGGCCATCCTTTAAAAACCCAAACCAGTTCTAGAGATATTTTTAATAAAGCTAGAGGTATTTTTAATAAAGGTTCCATCTCACATTTCATAGATTGACTTATTCACTTGTTAAAGGAGGTATAAATACTCTCCAAAGTGATAAATCTGTTGCTGGTTCTGGGCTCTGGCTCTGTTTACAGGAGCTGTGAACTGGAGCAGGTTTGTTGGCAGATTTCCCTGTTTGGTTTCTGTGTGCTGGGGCTTTTGGCTGTGGAGAGCAGCAGTTGGGTGACTCACATTGATTAATGTTCTGTGTGGGTTAATGAGCTGTTTGAAATGCATCTGGAGATAACATTTATTATCCTAAATAGCCTCTTCCTTTCCAGTGGTGCTGATGTTCCTTAGGAGCAGTCTCAGCTGCTTTTGTGCTGGGCCAGGGTGTCACAGGAGGGGAAGTTCCACCATGAATTTGGAATTTTTATCCAATCTGAGCAGTTTACCACGAGGTGCAGATTTGGGAGCAGCAGTCCTTGAAGCAGATGATCCTGCTGGAATTACTCTGTCTTCTCACATAGCTCATCCCCCTGTAGAGAGTTATTTCTCTACTGAGTTACTGATGAACTTGGAGATAAATTAACTTCTTTTGGACCAGCCCACACCATGCCCAGCCCAGTCTGCCTCCAGCACTCAGAGGGGGTTTATTATTCAGGAAAACCCTCTCTGCTGTGTGTGTAGGCACAGATCACTGGGAGAGGAGGGTGCAGATCCCTTTGCTTTAGCTCAGGAAGGTGTGGTGGGAAGTTGGGGTGTGTAAATCCAACTGTGCCTTCACTGAGGAGTAAATCACATGGACCCCTGCATGGAGTGACCAGCTGGAGGGGGGAGGTTTGAGTGGATCAAATCATCCTTCCTCCCCTTTCCTCCTCAGTGTTTTCTTCTACAAGGTTCCCTGTAGAGAGTCCTGTGTTTCACCTTATTTTTTTGTTTCACCTTATTTTTTTTCCTCCTATCTTTTGTAGAGTAAAGGTGCAAGTGCTGGCAGAGAATGGACAGAGCAGGAGACACTGTTGCTGCTAGAGGTGAGTGCATGAGGCCAAGCCAAAGGGTTGGAAACCAAGCAAGGAGGGATAGGTCAGGCTTTAAAAATCCTCATGTGCATTTTTTGGAGTTAGCCATGGCTATAAGAGTGTTGCCACCAAAAAGACATGGCAGGAGCATCTCTGTGAGAGAGGGGCTGCCTGTGTCTGAGGTCTGGTTCTAACTTGGACCTGCAAGCCAGAAATGAAGCATTTTAGAGTTTTTTGTATTAGTCAGGAACAGGTTTTGCAGTGTGGAGAGGTGTTTTCATTCAGCAGGACTCACTGACAGTATGAAATGATGTCACTAATTCAAATAGTGGCAAATAATTCAGGTAAAGGTTTACCTGGCACTCAGATAAATACTTGGAAATTTTTAAATTCCAAGCCATGCCATAGCTTAGGGAAACAGCTCATTTTGGAATCTGAAGTGGTTGAGAAGCAGTTGAGGGCATGGAGAAGGGAAGTTCTTTGGTAGCTCCTTCATCCCATCTGTCTCCTCCTTGTTTTCCCTGTAGCTGCACTTGGGGTGTTCTTTGAGCTTTTTCTGGAAGTCTACCAAAAAAAAATCCTGAGATGACTCCATGAGGTGCCTTATGATGCAGGCTGGTGTCCCCAGGTGGCTTCAAGTGGAGCTCTGGAGCACATGGGGATGGGTGGATCTCTGGAATTGCAGTGGGGATGGAGCCCTCTAAGGAGCTGCAGAGGGTTCTGGGCTCTCACATCAGAGCAGTTGTTTCTCTCTGCTTCAGCAGAAGAATAATCTCAGTGGCCTGAAATAATTTAAAGTGCTGCCACTTCCTGCAAAGAAAAGATCTTCTCCCCAGCTTTGCTTTCTCAGGAACATTTTCCTGATGTAGAGGCTGCATGGCTGATTTCTTTCTTTTAAAGTAATCCAGAGTTCTGAGAATTCCAGTTTGGGGCTCTGTTTTCGTTGGGTTTTATTTGCAGAGCTCAGAGCAAACTGAAATTGCCTGGTTGTTTCAGCTTTTTTGTCTTCCCATGTGTCAATAAACCCATTGAAAAGTTAATTTCCTGGGGAAAAGCCTGGAGGATGGACCCGTGTCAGTGCCAAATCAGCAGCTGTGATTCAGTCTTCACACATATGGAGTGTGGTCATCAAACAGCCAAAATCTCCCTTTTTTTCCTATTTATTTTAGGTTGAGATTCACTGTTTAGCCAATACTTTTCTATTGGCACATGGAAAAATTTTGCTTACAGGGTGTAAACAGCTGTTTTCCATGGCATTCTTGTAAGGAGAAACAAGGCTAATGCCTTGATATACTGACTTCTTTCCTTTTTTATTTATTTAAGTATACTATTTAAATATTTAATATTAATAGTACTGTTATTTAAAATTCATTGGTTTGTATGTTTTTGGGTTATGGTCATACACTGCACATTGTAGCCCAGTGAAATAACCCAGTGACATATTCTACGTTTAAAACAAACCAAACCCCCCGCTAAATCTTGAGATTGCAATTCTGTTTAATGAGTTTAAATTAATAATGTTTTTGTTCCTCCTTTTTCATGGACTAGCTCTGTGAATAAATCAGTAAAGAGTATATCAGTTCAAGCATAAGTAATTCAGCTGTAACAAGCCAGCTCAGTCCAATTAAATCCTCAGGGTAGCTTTGGGCAAATAGATAGGCAGCGAAGTTCCAAATAATAAATCATATCTGAAATATAATTATTGGCCTTCTGCCTGTTGACTGAATAATTTGGGGGAGGAAATAGAGTTTTCCTCCCCAAAGCAGCCTCCCTGCACAGCCCTGTCCCTGTCTCCACGGCTCAGGCAGAGTTAAATGCATTTTCAGCTATTTTTAGGAAGGACATTTATTGCGAGCGAGGGTTTGTCTGGCAGGAAAACAACAGACGGGGAAGGAGGAGGAGCAGAAAGCAGAAATTTGGGGGTTGAGAAGCAGAGCTGATCTAATGTGCCAGTGGGGTTAAAAATGGAGACAGGGGCTGAGAGCCTAGAGATGAAATTAGGGAAAAGGAAATGAAGGCTGAGCAGAGAATAAATATCTCCCTTGAGTGTGACCTGCTGAGCTGAGCAATCTCTCCTCTGCTCAAACCCTTGAAAGGTCCCAGGGGCAGGAGAAGGGCTCAGCAGTGCTTGGGGATGTTGATTCCCATGGTGGGGAGCAGGCTGCCCAGTGCAGCCTGTCCCAGCTCATTCCCAAGCCCAGGGCTGTCCATGGAGCTCTCCCAACCCCTCGTGGTGCTGCTCGGGGTCTTCAGCAGCTCCTGGGTGTTCTCCCCACCCAGCTGGGCATTCCCAGCTGATCCCAGCTGCTGCTGGAAGGGAAGGAGCAGAGAGCCAGAGGCTTTCTGGAGACAGGCTGGGGGTTTCCCCTCCCACCCAAGTTAAGCAGTTACACCTGGCTGGGAGAGAGGAGCTTCAGGCAGGTTTAAGCTTAAATCACTCTGAGAAGTGCTGCCCACTGAGGCAGCTTGAGCATTTACTTTTCTCCAGTTTGATCCATGTTGGATCTCTGATGCTTTTGGATTGAATTATCTGCCCTTGTAGCCAGTTTGCTTCCACATCTTTGCAAACAGGAGCATTTTTTTGCAAACATTTTCATGACCTCAGCTGACCCTCTGCAGCTACAACGTGCCTGAAGGCCCCGTGCAGGTCAATATTTTGTCCTTGAGGAATTCTCTGAGCTTCTGTTTTAACTGAACAAATACTACAACACTTCCTCCAGAGCTGTGTTTGGAAGGTGTCTTAGAGCTCATCCTACCCCACATGGAAAGGGACACTTTCCATATTCCAGGTAGCTCCAAGCCCCATCCAGCCTGGTCCTGGTGTTCCATAGAAGTTGGTACGTATTCTGGGCCATTCCCAGATGCAGGAACTCTGAGCACCAGGGTGGTGGCTCAGTTTGGATCTCCCACTTGTCCTTGGGAAGTGCTGAAAGCCCCAGCACAGGAACGTTGTGTCCCTGTGTGCTCTGTTCTCCCACCTTGGGCGTGTCCTTCTCGGGACCTCTGGCAGATCCAGCTCTGAGTTCTCCCTTCCTGCTCTGAGAGTTAAGTCAGTCTGGAAGGTTGAGATTTCTGGGAGTTCTCAGCCTTGTGGGAAAGATATACTTGGGAAAACTCATTTTCACGTTGAACATCTTTTGCCAGAAACTCAAATGGTTTTTGCCTTTTCTGGGTGGCTGCACCATGAAACCTCTCTGAAGTGTAAAAGTTAATGGTTCAGGATATGTCAGTATTTATTTTATACTGTCCAGATACTGCACTAAAACAATTTTCAGGAAAAAAAATGGCTTGTTAAGGAGTAATAATTTATTAGGCTGTGACTTGGAGGGTTTTATAGGATTAATGTGTTGGTTTTTCAGGAGCTACAGGGCTTTCAGAAGCTCATTGCTGTTAAATTGTTTTAAGACTTTTCTTGAGGAAGTTTAAAAATTACCGAAATTCAGAATTATGTCTTTAATATGATCTGCAAGTTCTTACTTCATCAAGTGCCTTATGTAGGCAGTAATGATTTGTTAGCCCTAATGCTAACAGAAATCACACTGGTGCACAGCTCCTGCAGGACTGGTCTCTCCTGACTTCAGAATGTGGGATAGATTTCCCTCTTTTCCCCTGGTCTATTGATTTGATGCTTTTCCATTTCCATAGAATCTGTGGGATCTAAGGTCTGGATTTCAACATCACAGTCAGTCCACATCTGAGATACAGATCTTGTTCCTGCCCCAAAGAGCTTCCTGTGTTCAGAGAGGGAGCAAGAGTCCTTGGGTGGGGAGTGCTGGGAATTAAAGGATTGTGAGACTTGGTAGGAAAGGCAGATTTAGTTCTCTGTGCAAGCAAAATGGGGAAACACCTACTGTGCAAATATTAATAAGTCCCAAGTCTTCTGACAGTTTTTTCTGATACAGTAACAGCATCCACTCCTGTGATCATCCCTGTGGCTTCAACGTCACTGATACCCTGGGGAAATTCTTGTATTTCTTACGCAGTAATTTTGATACCAGAAAAAACCCATTTTTAGTACTTGTCTCATCCCCATTTACTGCTCCATCACCCAGTAACCAATATAGATAATCTTTCTGCCCACAGCAGCATTGCTTTCCCTGAGCAGCCCCGCCGGTTTTGCCTTTTGCAGGCCCTGGAGATGTACAAGGACGACTGGAACAAGGTGTCGGAGCACGTGGGCAGCCGCACGCAGGACGAGTGCATCCTGCACTTCCTGCGCCTGCCCATCGAGGATCCCTACCTGGAGAACTCGGATGCCTCGCTGGGGCCCCTGGCCTACCAGCCCGTGCCCTTCAGCCAGTCGGGCAACCCTGTCATGAGCACAGTGGCCTTCCTGGCCTCTGTGGTGGATCCGCGCGTGGCCTCGGCCGCCGCCAAGGCCGCCCTCGGTATGGGACAGGCTTTGTCCTCACGTCCCTGGTCCACACGTCCCTCACCCCTTGCCCGATATCCCTTGCCCTGCGTCCTGCATCCCTTGCCCGACGTCCCTTGCCCGACGCCCCTCGCCCCTTGCCCAGCGTCCCTTGCCCCGCGTCCCTCGCCCCNGGGTACAGGTTATGTAGGAGAAGCCCTGCTCTCCCCGGGTTTGTGTTCTGCTTCCCTGAAATCCCTTTTGCAGCCAGAGTGCCCTGGTGAGGCACAGCTGGGGTGTCCTGTCCAGTTCTGGGCTCCTCAGGACAAGGAGCTACTGGAGAGGGTCCAGCAGAGGCCACAGAGATGTTCAGGGCTCTGGAGCATCTCTGATGAGCAGAGACTGCAGGAGCTGGGCCTGCTCAGGCTGGAGAAGGGAAGGCTCACAGGGGATCCCATCAATCCACACAAATCTCTCCAATTGTGTGCCAGGAGAAGGGTGCCAGGCTCTGCTCAGTGCCAGGACAGGGAGCAGTGTGCACAAACCAAACCACAGCAATTCCAGCTGAGCAGGAGGAAGAGCCTCTGTCCATGGAGGGGCAGAGCTCTGGAACAGCTGCCCAGGGGGGCTGGAGTGTCCCTGTCTGGAGACATCCCAGACCCTCCTGGAGACATCCCAAACCCCCCTGGACACATCCCAGACCCACCTGGACACATCCCAAACCCCCCTGGACACATCCCTGTGCCACCTGCTGCAGGTGACCCTGCCCTGGCAGGAGGTTGGCCTGGGTGATATCCAGACCCTCCCAGCCCAGGCACTCTTTGTGAAGTTGGAGTGGCTCCAGAAGGTCACCGAGTGCCCAAGAAAGGCTGGTGCCTCACTGCTCCTGGTGTGTTTGCACCTGGTGGTTGATGTTCCTCTGAGCACTGTCACCAGTGCAGCTCTGGGTAAATTCAGTGTGAATCTTGCAGTTTTACCTTATGAAACTATTTGCTGGAGATCCTAGAATTCCCAGACTGGACTGAGTTGGAAGGGGCCTTAAAGGGACCTCCTGTTCCACCTCCTGCAATGGGCAGGGACATCTTGCACTAGAAGTTTCAAGTCTTGAGTGACACTGGATGTGTCCACTTGATAAAATAGTTCCTTTCAATTTTTTCCTTGTTTTTCCACATAAAACACAATTTTATGTAATTGATAAGAGACTCTTCTATCACACCTGAAAGACAGAATCAACCACCTTGTGGGACAGGAAGGAACTCAGATATTTGAGGATTCCCTTTGTCCCAGGGTTTACCTGCACACCGATCAGACGAAATGTGATTTAATTTGCTGCAGAAACCCCAGAGTGTCTCATTTAGTGTGTCGTGTCCCCCAGAGGAGTTTTCCCGGGTCAGAGAGGAGGTGCCCCTGGAGCTGGTGGAGGCCCATGTGAAGAAGGTGCAGGAAGCAGCTCGGGCCTCGGGGAAGGTGGATCCCACCTACGGCCTGGAGAGCAGCTGCATCGCCGGCACCGGCCCCGAGGAGCCCGAGAAGATGGGTGAGTGCTGCAGCTCGGGCTCCCTGGGCATTTCCCTCTGAGTCCTGATAAACCCCAAATTCACCTCCACGTTCTCCTCCTCCAGCAGGAGGTGGAAGTTGTGGGTGGGGAGAAGGGCATGGGTCGTTCTGCTCACTGCAGGGTTGACTCTGACTCTGAACTGAGGAATTTAGGGCTACCTTGAGTTTGAGGAGTTTGTTTTCCTGCTCTCACTGTGTGGAAATGCTGTTGCTTGGGATGCACAGAGACTGACCAAAAATACTAGAGCAGGATATTCCATTAGTGGGGTGTTGGAGGACACTGCCTTTGTGGTGTTAAAGCAAACTGAGGGGTTTGGGCAGTGGGTTTTAGGGGGGATCTGATACTCTGTGTTGCTCACTGTGGAGGCAGCAGCAGAGGAATTTATGATGAAGAACTTCTGAGGAAGTTCTGATGAATTCTGAAGAGGAATTTCTGCTGAATCCAGTCCTGGCTCTGGTTGGGCTGGGCTTTACCTGTGTGTGTTAACAAGCTCTGGTTTAATTTCTGTGGTGTTCAGCAAACATTCTGCTATTAAGTCTCTTCTCTGCAACCCTGCCTGGTGCAGATTGGTTCCTGATTGCTCTGGAGTGTCTGTGCAGCTCTCTGAGAAGTGAAGCCCTGTGTGCCCCTCTCTGTTGGCCCTGGTGGCTCTCCCCAGCAGGAGGAGCAGACACAGTTTACTCCATCCCCAGGGCTTTCTCAGGCTTTGCTCTCCTCATTTGGTTACAGATCTTCCATCTTGTCACTGTTACTTTCTCTCAGCCCTGTTGGCTCCTGCTTTGTTCAGCTCATCACAAATGATTTCAGTGACTTTAGTGACTGGACATGAAAAGGCACGTCTGGCTGTGGGGAAAGCTGAGCAGGATGTGATGGAGCTTGATGGGAGGCTGGGTTTGGGATGTGCTCCTGCACTGCAGAGCTGCCCTGCTGTCACCCCGTGCAGGGACACGAGCAAGGTGCCAGATTGTGGGATGGCATCACGAGGGGCTGTGCTTGGTGCTCTTCAGTTATCAACCACAGAGGGCTGCTATTTATAGCACTTAATGTCCATTGCAAAACTACCCAGTAAATTAGATTGCAAAATGGCATTTAAATCACCAAGATAGTTTTTAATTAGAAAAGAAGCAAACAAACCACTCAGCCCTTCTGCCACACATCTCAGTCCTGCACTCAGTGGGACAGGCTTGCCGTGAGGCAGCTCGGTGCTTTGGGATGGTGGGACTGTGTGCTGGAGAGGCAAGAGAAACATCTGGAACATCTGCTGCTGCCTGTTCCTCAGAGCTGACAGCAGGCGTTGAAGCTCTGCTGGAAGGACAAGCCTTGGGTTTATTTACAAGTCAGCTATAAACCAAACTCTGTGTTACTCCATCTGGGGCTGAGTTTAATGTCATAGTTGTTCTAAAATAAGGTTGGTTTAAGTTAGATTTTTCTTCCAGTCTTTGTTCCTCTTTCCCATATTCTCCCAGTACGGGTGTCACTGTGGGTTGTTAAGAACTTCACTGGATAATTTCAGTTGGAAAAGCCCTCCAAGGTCACGGAGTCCACCCTGTGCCTCATGTCCACCTTGTCCCCAGCCCTGAGCAGTGAGTGCCTCAGCCAGGCCTTCCTGGGCCACCTCCAGGGATTGGGACTCCAAACCTCCCTGGACAGCCCCTTCCAATATTTAACAACCCTTTCCACGAAGGGATTCCTGCTGATGTGCACCCTGAGCCTCTCCTGGCACATCCTGAGGCCATTCCCTCCTGTCCTGAACGTGTCCCCTGTAACACATTTGCTGCTTGGAGTTTCCCCATTGCCAGGTGGCACGTTGGTCCTTTCTGGCCCTTTCTCTGGGAGAATTTGGGCCCGAGCTGGCAGTGGGGACTGTGAGGTGCCTGTCAGTGGTGTCTGGGGGTCTCAGGGCAGGTCCCAGCCCCAGTCAGCTCTGGCTGAGCAGTGTGGGGAGCCCAGCCCGGCCCCGGCGGCGTTAATGCGATTTGTGCTGGGCTGTGACTAATGGAATAAATTAGGGCAGGAGCAGATGGTTCTCCCTGGGGGAGCTGCTCAGCCCGAGTGAACTGGGTCACTCAGCAATCTGTGGTGCCTCCCACCCCCCAGAGCTGGGCACAGGGACCCCGAGTGTCCATGGCAGAGATTGTGCCGTGGGCTGTGGCTGTGCTGGGACACTGGGGATTGTACCCCAGAGCTGTGCAGGGATGGAAACACCTGCTGGGGCTTCCAGGTGGGAAGGAAAGTCCACTGGCTGTTATACTGGCATAGAATCAAAGGATGTTGGGCTGGAAGGGCCCTCAAGGATCATCCAGTGCCACCCCTGCCATGGGCAGGGACACCTCCCACTGTCCCAGGTGAGCCCCATCCAGCCTGGCCTTGGGCACTGCCAGGGATACAGACACAGCCAGAGCTGCTCTGGGAGATCTATTCCAGTCCCTCCCCACCCTCACAGGGAACAATTCCTTCCCAGTATCCCACCTAACCCTGCCCTCTTTTTCTTCAAAGCCATTCCCTGTGTCCCCTCCCTCCATCCATTCTGTAATGGAATCACAGAATGCTGGTTTTTATATTTAAATGCAGCTATGGAGAAATAAAAGTATCTGCTTAAGGTTCCATACTAGAATTAAAGTTCATTAGTTATGTTTCAAAAACGAAATTATATCAGAGCTCCATAATAATTTTAAAACTATTTCATATCAGTGAATTATAGTCAATATGTAATGTGAAAAGGGAAAATGACTGGAACAGATTGGAGGAGCTTAAGTTAATGCCCAAGAATCTCCTCTTCTAAGTCTTCATTGTTAGGTTTTCTAAGAGCTGGTGATAATTCCTTTTAAGTTGATAAGTGAGGCTTCAGTGGAGTTAGGAGGAGACTGGGGTGGTTCAGATGCTGTGGTGAGTGTGGTGGGCTCTGTCTCCTGCTTCCATAGAGTCATAGAAGGGTTTGGGTTGGGAGGACCCTAAAGCCCACCCAGTGGCACCCCTGCCATGGCAGGGACACCTCCCACTGTCCCAGGCTGCTCCCAGCCCTGTCCAGCCTGGCCTTGGGCACTGCCAGGGATCCAGGGGCAGCCACAGCTGCTCTGGACAATCTGCTCTAAGGTTTTAAACAGTTCCCCACAGTAAATACCAAGAGATTTCTGAGTCCTGCCCCAGTGCAGGCTGTGGAGGAAATGACTGGAGCTGCTCTGCAGCTGTGTCAGGGACAATGGCCCCAGGGGAGCAAGGGAGGATCCAGCTCTTTGGGTTGGGATTAAGCTCCAGAGAAGGGGAATATCCAGCACACCTGTGGTGTTTAATGCTTTTCAGGAAGTCTTTGTTCATGTCTTTCCAAGGTGGTTAATGACACTGATCTCTCAGGGCAGCCTCTGAAGGGGCTGTGTTGGAGTTACCTGAGCATTTCAGGTCTCACTCCAGCAGGTATTCCCACTGACACCAGTCCTGGGGTCTCTGCCAGTGAGTGAGGGACTGTGGTTGGATTCCCTGCATCCCATCACCTGCAGTGGCACCAGTGGAGGTTAAATTCACCATTTTGTGGATGGCTTTGATTTATTCCCATGCACACACTCTAGAAAACACACACAAGGAGGGCACATACACACAGTTATTTTAGTCATGTTTGGCAGGGAGATTTCTCTGCTGCTCTCCAGTTTGAGAATTCTGAGGTGATGGAAACATTCCTAAACCAATGGATTCTGGAGTGCCTGGAATTATAATAATAGCATAATTAATAATAGAATAATACAGCTTTGAGTGTGCCCTGGGAGCTGGGTCTCCACCACCAGGGGTTGAGCCCATCACTCCTCTCCTGGTGAGTTCTGTGGCTCACACAGAAGCTGCTGTGGCTTTCCCAGCTCCCCCAGCAGCATTCCCAGCTCTCCAGGCTTCCCCATGGAGCCCCCCTGTTGCTGAGCCCCCAGGCTGTGTGAGGCAGGAGCAGAGGCAGCTCTGGTGGCTGTGCAGCCCTGATTTATTGTGGGAAATGTAAATGATGGTTTAGATAACAGCATCATTATCATAGCCAGGGCTGGGATATTTCCTCTCCATTAAATATTAATGTCCCAGCCTGGCTGTGACAGGCTGTGTTGCCTCAGTGAGAACAGAGGAGTCTGGGGTGTCTGGAGGGCATCCTAAACTGTTTGCTGAGCTGAAGCTCAGGCAGGTGACTCCACTTCTGTTTGCAGAGCTTTGTTTGCTCCTCTCAAGACAGCAGAGGTTCCAGATCTGCTCCTGCATCTCTTTGGTAACGCAGGGGGTTCTTAGCAGGGAGATGTTTCACAGGTTTCCTTGTTACCTAAAGTCCATTTAAGTTCTCTGTGAAGTCGCTGGCTTGGGCAGAACTCAGCTCTGAGTTCTTCATGTGTTAGAAAAAAGAGCTCAGTGTCCTTGGAGATAATGTGCAAAAGAGAATAAAATTCCATAGAAACAGAGGACCTGCTGATTCAGGTAGAAAGAGGGGCTTGGAGAGGTGATGATTCCTCATCTTCCAGTGGATTTTCCCTCTTGAGAGCTGTCCTGGGGTGGCTCACAACCATCTGCCTCTTCCTGACCTAAGAACTGTCCTTTCCTTCAGGGAACAGGGACAGGAGGAGAGGGAACAGCCTCAGGATGTGCCAGGGGAGGCCCAGGGTGGACATCAGCAGGAATTTCTTCATGGAAAGGTTGTTAAATATTGACAGGGGCTGTCCAGGGAGGTTTGGGGTGCCCATCCCTGGAGGTGTCCCAGGAAGGCCTGGCTGTGGCACTGAGTGCTCTGGGCTGGGGACAAGGTGGGGATTGGCACAGCTGGGACCCCATGGTCTCAGAGGTGCATTCCAGCTTTAATGATTCTGGGATTCTGTGTTCCCTGATTCCCAATTCCTGCAAGGTGCAGTATCAAACCTGCTGAGGAGAGTTCAAGAGCATCTGTGGAGCAGGGGAAAGGGATTTCAGGAGCTCTCTCCTTAAAGTCAAGGAGACTTCCCCCTTTGTCCCAGGGACACGGATCTCCAGCTGATCAATTCCTCTGGCATGTATTTGCATTAAGCTCATTAGATCACACATGAAAATCAGTACAGTTGTGTTTGTGTCTGTGCCAGGGGCCAGAGGCAATTCTGTCATGGCTGTGCAGAAGGTCAGGCGTGTTTCGGGCTTTGTGTCACCCTTTCATTTTGGAATTAGGGAGTAAGTTTTACCAGACTCTACTATTTTGAGGAATTCTTCATGGAAAGGGTGTTAAATATCAGAAGGGGCTGCCCAGGGAGGTGGTGGAGTCCAGAGGTGCCCCAGGATGTGGCACTCAGTGCCCTGGGCTGGTGACAAGGTGGGGCACAGCTTGGACTCCATGGTCCTGAAGGTCTTTTCCAGCCTTAATGACTCTTTGCTCCTATGAGCAGCCTGTGATTTAGAGCCAAAACCTGCTTCCACCCAGGCAAACTCTTTTTTCCCCCAGACTAACAATGGATAATTGAACCTGTTGTCCCTTGTCCCGTGGTGTCCCACGCGTGGGACCTGCTGGCCCTGGAGCCGCAGCCACCGCGCTGTCGCTGCACATCAGGGCTCTGCAGCTGATGCAGGAAAACACTTTTCAAAACCCATTGACTACAACCTGTCTGAAGCTGTCAGCCTAATTTGAAGCTAATATGAATTGCTGCAGCCAGAACCAGAGGAGTGAGGTTGAATCAGGATGGTGGCAGTAATCTTGGTGTCACCCTTCCTTCCCTGGGTGTCCCTGGGGATGGGAAGGAGCACCTGGGTTTGAGTGGTGTCCATCAATGTGTCCTGACACTCAGGAGGATCTGAGGGCACTTGGAGATGCTCTGTGTGCTTTTCCTTGAGAAAATCCTCTCTAAAAAGTGGATGTGAAGCAGTTTGTCTTTCTGGGATGTCCTGTTTGTTTGGAACTCCTACCTGACAGGAGGGGGTCAGGCAGGTTCTGCTCCCAGGGAACAGGGACAGGAAGAAACTGCCTCAGGCTTTGCCAGGGAGGGACATCAGCAGGCATTCCTTCATGGAAAAGGTGGTCAGGGCTTGGCAGGGGCTGCCCAGGGAGGTTTGGAGTGCCCATCCCTGGAGGTGTCCCAGGAACTCCTGGATGTGGCACTCAGAGCTCTGGGCTGGGGACAGGGTAGGGATCAAGCACAAGGTGCACCTGATGGGCTGGGAGGGCTTTTCCAGCCTCAGGGATCCTGTGAATTTCTCCACAGCAGCAGCATCAGACCCTCAACAGCTCCCATGGTCCATGGAGTGATCTCCTGGCCAGAGCAGCTGTGGCTGCCCCTGGATCCCTGGAAGTGTCCAAGGCCAGCTTGGACAGGGCTGGGAGCACCCCAGGACCGTGGAAAGTTTCTCTGCCCATGCAGGGGTGGGGATGGGATGATCTCAGTGATCCTCCTCACCCAAGAATGTAAATTTAGGTACTTTGTGCAATGTTTTTTTTGGTTTGAGTTCCACCAACCTGGGCACACTCGGTGTGTTCTGTAGTTTGTCTCCCCTTTTTTATCTTAAAGGATTGAATCCAGCTTTCTTTGTAAACCTTTCCCTTTCCTGGGAGGAATGACACTTTCCAGCCCAGCTTGGAACTCTGCTTCTAGGCTTGAAAGAGCTGTCTGACAAAATCTAATCGAGATTTTCCCTGTGACATTATTGGGTCACTAAATCCTAACTCTGAGATAAAACCTGTGAGGGAGAACGTCCCCAGTCTCCCTAAATTGAATTATGGTGGCAGATAGTTCAGATAAGTGGGTTTATCATCTTAAAATAGGCCAAGAGGAAAACTATTACCCTTCAGTCAGACATTTTAGTTGGTTTTTCTTATATATGGAAAGGACTTGTGTAAAAATTTATCTACAGAACTGTTGCTGTTCAAGATGAACACTTTGTACCTTGTTTTCCCTCAGTGTAGCACACAGGAATTAGCAGGAAAATGAGGATTACTGAAAATGAACCCCCAGCACCAGCTGATGTCTTCAGAAGCTTAGAGATGGATCAGGGCTTGTCACCAGCAGTTCTGCATCACCCCAGTCCAGGATCTAAATAAGCTCCTTTAATGCCTCTGTATAAATTGTGAAATCCTTGGCCAGGACCATGAGCTTGTGCTTCCTCTTGTCTCTCCTTGCAGAGCTGTGGATAAATTAGGATTTCTTGAACTTCTAAACAATCCCACAAAATATCAGGGATTCTAGGACATTATCTGGGCACCTCCATGGTGTTTCTATGGCTGGTTGTTATCCCCTGATCTCCAGAACCAGCTGACATTACAGGAACATTTAAAATCAGTGTTTTATAAAGCAATAAATGAATTGCCAAGGGCTGTGTCCTGAGCACAGGATGCACTCCCAGCTCTTCCAGCACTCCTGCTACGAGGTGCCCCCATCCAGCACCTGGAACAGTGACTCCCTAATCATCATCTCTCTTATTCCTTCTTCTGTCCTCATGTTGGTCTCACTTCAGCACCAGTTGGGCTTGGTCTGGTCTGGTTTAGGGCTGGAGGGAGATGAGGTGCCCCAGGGTTGGAGCAGCCTGGGCTGTGGCAGTTCAGTGCTGGCCCTTTCCTGAAGCCACTGATGGAGAACAGCAGATTTTAGTTAGCCCAAAACAGAGAGTGAGTGTGGGGACAACTCTGAACCCCTCCCTGTTTGTTTCTCAGATGGAGCTGAGGAAGAGAAGATGGAAACTGAGGCAGAGGGGCAGCCAGCAGAGAAGGTGAGTTTGGGTCTGCTGCCAGGAGGCTCCTGGCACTTAAACCTTGGATCCACCAGTGTTAGGGTGCCTGTGAGACAGGTGACAGCTGTGACAGTTTGTGTCCCCACAGGGACCCTTCCCAGCCTCCAGAGAGCTCTGCCCCAGTGCTGGAGTGTGGAATGACAGCAGTGAGGCATCAGTGGGGTGTTCTGGAAGGGAATGGGAACAGGAGGATGCTGTGGGAACTGGGATTGGAGCTGCACCAGGAGCGGGTTCTGGGGGGCACCTTGACCTGGGGGGCTCTGGGGTGGCACTGCAGGACTGGTCCTGGGGCAGGGCAGGTCCTGGGGTGGGGCTGGGCAGGTCCTGGGGTGACACTGCAGGACTGGTCCTGGGGCAGGGCAGGTCCTGGGGCAGGGCTTTGGGCAAATGCCTGCCACCAGGGCTCTCAGGACATGCTGGCTTTGGAACACTCTCAGTTATTTCACAGCCATTTGTGCCTGAGGGGCCTCCAGCTGAGCTGCTCAAGGAGAATCCTCCCCACAGGAGTTCTGGGCTGGCTCCTGGGCATGGATGTGTTTGTGGTGCTGGGGGTGATCCACCCTGCCCTTACAGATCAGCTGTTCAGACACTAATTATTATCCTTCAACCTGTTGATTATGACCACAAGAACACGTTTGTGGCTTTTTCATAACCTGTGTCCACAGACAGGTACCTCAAACTGCAGTGGGTGTATCAGACATGGACTGGGGTTAAACCAGGAATTCCAGGATACCAGTTTAGTTACTGCTAAATGATTCTAATATTTAAATTACTATTTTAATTGTTTATATATTCATATAATTATGTTTAATATGTATTTTAATAAAATTATTATTTTAATTGTATATGTAAATTTAATTTTAAAATTACTATTTATCTACTATTTAATTCCTGCTGCATTCCTGACAAATAAATGGAGATTTTTTTTCTGGAGTCTGTAGCAACAGGAGATATTTCTTGTTGCCTCCCTCACCAGCTGAGGAGTTCAGACTAACCTGGGGCTGATCAGTGCAGCCTTGGGGTTATTTCCCACTCTTTTTAGTTTAGTTCTTCTGCCTCCCTGATCAACAGGGACATTTGGGAAGAGATAAGTGGGGGAGATTCACTCAGGGCTTGGAAATCTGCATATTCCCAGACATCCCATGCTTCTGTGATCTTAGCTCAGGAGTTTTTGTACCCACAGAGTGACCCAGCTTGGCCTGGCTCACTGGACTTGGTCCAGTTTATTCACTTTTATTCACATTTTGGGCTGGTTTGTCAAATTTGGCTCAAGCAGCAGCCACCCTTAAAATGTAATCTCTTCCACTGTGTAATGAGTTCATTGGAAGGCCGTGAACAAAGTTAACAGTGAGTATCTTCTCCCCCTGCCATTGTCCCACCAATCCCACCCCCTTGAGGTGGAGAACAAAGCCGAGAGTGAAGCGGAGGAAGGGGAGAAGGTTCCGGAAGGGGAGAGCGAGCGGAACGCGGAGAAGGAGCCCGAGAGCGAAGGGGCTGCAGAGCCCAAGACAGGTGAGAGCTTGGGACAGCCCCAAACCCAGCTGGGAACGTTCCCCTGGCTGCTCTGTGTGCAGAGAGGCTCCCCCTGAACCTCCCTGAGCTTCCCAGCCCGGGGCATGGGGGAGGAGCTGCACCCCAAAGTGCCTGTGGGCCATAGAAATGGGGGGTTTGCCCAAATTCCACAACTTTGGGTCATTTTGGGTGCAAGGAAGTGGAACTGCTGGAGGTGTTTAAGGCTGGACAGGGCTGGGAGCAGCCTGGGACAGTGGGAGTGTCCCTGCCATGGCAGGGGGGCACTGGATGGGCTTTGAGGTCTCCTCCAACCCAAACCATTCTGGGATTCTCTGCTCATTTCTCCCATTGGAAGTTAATATTTCAGCTCAGTTTCCATGGGAAGTGATGCTGAGCCTGGATTTTGACAGGCTGAGGAGTAACAACATCTACATAAAACCTTACTCTTTTTGACATTTCCCCTGTGCCCCATAAAATCATGGAATGGTTTGGGTTGGAACTGACCTTAAGGATCATCCAGTGCCACCCCTGCCATGGCAGGGACACCTCCCACTGTCCCAGGCTGCTCCAGCCCTGTCCAGCCTGGCCTGGGACACTGCCAGGGATGGGAATGGATATATTGCTTTTTTTCCTGCAGCTTAGATTCAGGATTTCAGCACTGTGTAGAATTAAGGAGCATTTGGGTTTGATGGAGTTGATTTGGAAGTGATGAGGGGAAGGTGATGGCAGGTGCTGAATTGAGAGCGTGGGAATGAAAAGCATTTAAAGTTGCCCCATTTGTTGGTTCAGAGCCTCTCAAACTGGGGTTCCCCTGTCAGCATTTGGATGGGGAGCAGTGCTGGAGGGAGCAGTGCTGGAACTGGGGAGGAGTTAATTAGTGCCTGACTAATGAGTGTGGTGCCCTCCCATGCCGGGAACACGTGTAACAGCCTGGGCTGGAATGTCTTGCAGAGGAGAAGGAGGCAGAGGAGAACAAGGAGAACGTTGATGGCAGCAAGGACAAGGAAGCTGAGGCTGGGAAGAAGAAGGTGGAGCACGAGATCTCAGAGGGAAACGTGGCCACAGCTGCAGCTGCTGCCCTGGCCTCTGCTGCCACCAAAGCCAAGGTTGGTGCTGTCCCAGCAGCCTGGGCCTGGCTTCCAGGGGTGCCTGGAGTGCTCTGTGGTCCCAGAGCTGGGGAGGTCACCCTCTGATCCCTGACACCTCACAGGAGCACAAGGGCTGCCTTAATTTCTCCTGCCTGAGCCCCTGAGGGAGATAATGAACAGTTTTAATTAAACAGCTGTTTGGGTGATTATGAACTGGATGCACATCCCTGAGGAAGAGCCCCAAAATGTGTTTGATTCTTGGCAAGGCTTTTGGCTGCTGGGGGCTCTGAGTGGTGCTGAGGGGCACAAACCCTCTGATGGCCTCCCCTGCTGCCCCTGGGCTCTGGGTGGGGCAGACACACAGGGATGTTCAGTCCTGGCACTGCAGCTCTCTCAGACACCTTAATGGTTTTGTGCTTTGTTAAGAGTTCTGTTAAAAGCACGTTGGTGTCTCCTTAAACTCCTGTTTGTGTGTGGTCTCTAATGAGCTGTGTTGAATCAGCTTTTCTTTACCCTCTAATTACTAATTGCACGTTGTCTTGCCTTTCCTTTTTGCAGGAACCACACTGCTTTCACTGCTTTTAGAGGATCTTTTTCAAATCTGTTTTCTCTTTACAAATTTCTCTGGATTCAAGTTTTAATTTGGGTTTTTTAATCACTCTTGGATTCAGTGCCACATTCCACATCCACCTGCTTTATAAAACCAAGAACAAGGCATGGGTGGTGTTCATTCCTGATGGATTTCCATGGGTAGAATGAGGTGTTGTGTGTTCTGTTGACTTTTCCACTCTGATCTTTGACTCTTTCACTTCAGACTTTTTCCCCAGCTGCATCCCCAGGTGAGGCTGGTGGGTGAGGTCCTGTGCAGTCCCTCCTTTTGAACCCAGGAGATGGAGGATGTTTTAGTTCTTACCTTTAAACCAGGCTCTAAAATCCCACATGGCAAAGTCCATTAAAATCCCAAATTGCAGGCAAAGCTGAGGTTCAGTATTTTGGTGAAGTGCAGAGTCCAGAGTGGCTCTCAGTTCATCAGACTCACAGATGTCCTCAGCCAAGTTGGAGAAGCCTGTGTCTGTGTGAGGAGACATGAGATTTAATCTGTGTTTTGTGGAAAGCCACTTGCTCCAAGTGAAGATGAGCTGCTGCTCTCCCTCCTCTGGAGATAAGGAGTTGGAGGGAGCAGGGACCTGGCTGCTGGCTCTTTTCATTATGGCAATAATAATGTTCTGGAAGAGCTTCAGCTTTCCATTCCAGGGAATAATGTATTGTAATTAGGAGGCTGACACTTCAGAGTAGAATTCAGGTTCAGCAGGGATTTCTCTTCCCACTCCCTTAAAAAGCCAGACAATATTAGAGCTTTGGGTGCTCTGTGTCTTGTCTGTAATTAAACTCTTCATCATAAACTCTAGGCCTGGTCATGTGAAAAGCTGTTTTCTTTAGGATTTCATATCAGAGCAATATTGGATTCTGAGTGAAGATGGGGATTAAAGACAAGGGATTGAAGTGGGGGTTTTGTCAGTTTGGAGGTGTTTTCTTTCTTTGTTTGTTTGTTTGTTTTGGGTTTTTTGTTTTTTTCCTTTTGGGATCAGTGGCTTCCAAAAGTTGAGTTGTGCTGTTTGAGAAATGGTGAACAGGAATGTTCAGGGTGAGACTCTGCATTTCACACAGACCAACAATTCAAATGTGTTTTCACAGGTTCTGGTTTCTGAACAAACAGCAGTAGAATTTAAGTACCTTCTGCTCATTTTCCTCTCAATGGACACCCAATGTGAGCTGGTTTTTCCTTTCTGTGCAAAAGTATCCCTGATGGATCCTGCATGTGCTGCTCCTGCTCTGCTCCAGCTGGGGCTGAGCTGCAGAACTGCTGCTCTTGATCCATCTCTTCCCCTTCCCAGAGCTGTCCTGGTCCCAGTTTGACCTCCTGCCAGGCACTGATCTTGTGACCTCCCTGAGCTCCTGTTGGAGGTGCCTGGGACTGAGGAGATCATTCCTGGGAGCTGCTGATCCCAGGGGTGCAGTGGGGCTCCAGGAGAGCTGGAGAGGGACTGGGGACAAGGCCTGGAGGGACAGGACCCAGGGAATGGCTCCCACTGCCAGAGGGCAGGGATGGATGGGAGATTGGGAATTGGGAATTCCTGCTGCGAGCTGTGGCTGCCCCTGGATCCCTGGCAGTGCCCAAGGCCAGGCTGGAGCAGCCTGGGACAGTGGGAGATGTCCCTGCCATGGCAGGGGTGGCACTCTGTGTTTTTTAAGGTCCCTTCCAACCCAAACCATTCATGCATTCCATGATTCTTTTTAGTGGAATCATTTAGGTTGGAAAAGCCCTTTAGAATCACTTGCTCATTTATGACTTGAGGCTGGTGCAGTGATGGGTTTATCAGGCATTTCAAATTACCTCTGAATTTGTGTTCCTGATTTTCCTCAGCTGCAGCTGTAGGGATTTGTCCTTTGCCCATGGAAAGCCCTGGGTGACACCAGGCTGAGCCTCTTTGAGTCTCTCTAGGAAAAACTTCAGGGATAATTTCCTTTCCAAAGTGTATTTTGAGACCTGTCCTTTACCTAATCATGTGCTTTGATCAGATGTTCATCCTATTTCATTATTCAAATTGCACATGTGAAACAGAGTGAGATGTTTGGTAGAAGACTCTGTATCCCCAGGTGATTCCCTAACTCTGAATTTTCATACAATCGAGTTTATTTTACTAAGCAGTGTTACTTGACATGAAGTTTCCTGCTCTGTCAGCTTGGTTTCATTATTTTGTGTGCAGCACTTTGGTCAGTTTTGGAACAGCTGCTGGAGTTTCTCAGGGATGTGGTGTTGGATGAGCTTGGGGTCACTCTGGTTCCCTCAGACCTGATCTGAAATTCACTTTAGAGAGTCAGGAGTGCATTACCCACATTTACTGAGCCCCCCTTCACTGCTGCTGGGTCAGGGAGCTGAATGCTGTCAAGTGGCTGAGTATCACATGGGTTTGAGAAATTCTGGTTCTGTTCAGGGTTCCAGGGAGGTTTTTAATGCTGCTTTCCTCCAGCTCTGTGTTTGTCCCAGTTCTGAGCCAGTTTGGGGCCCAGCTCCCTCAGCAGGGGTCTGTTTGCAGCTGGAGCTGGATGAGCTCCAGCTTTTCCTTTTTTCCTCCTTCCCCTCAGCCCTCACCTTTCCCTTGTGGCAGCCCAGCCCTTGGCTGTGTCCTTGGACACATCTGTGAACAGAGCCCCCCAGGCAGGGTGCACTCTCAGGGTGCTCATTCTGAGCAGGTTTTTAACTAAAACAGGGAGAGGCATCATGACCACACTTGTCACTCTCTGAGGGTGTGAAACACTCTCATGGCTGCCTCATGTATCAAATATACACACAGCTCTCTGGTGTTATTTATGTGTGGATATAAATGGCATGAAGCTAATCCTTATAAAAATCAATTTGCCTTCTACTTGAGAAAAATCTATTTTAATGGCAAAGGCATGGCAGTGCCATCTCTCTGATTTGGGGTCATTCTGGGTCACAGCCTCCTGTGTGTGTCCTGCTGGGAGCTTTTTGGGTGACCCTCAGCTGACTCCACTGAACAGACCCTTCCTTCTCCCTCATTTGCATTCCCACTGGAAGGGCTCCCTGTGCCCAATGCTGGATTGCTCTGAGCATCCTCCACACCTCTTGTATGAAGCCTTCACACCTGTTTATTTGATTACAGCCTTAACCATCTTCCCAAGGGCCTCTGATTCCCAGCATAAGATTTATAACCCAATTCCCTGTTTCCTGCCAGAAGTGGAATGGGATGGCTGAAGCTGGGTGATTCCCTCCCCTTGCTGTGCCCAGTGTCACAGAACAACCCCTGTGTTTCATCCCCAGCACCTGGCAGCTGTGGAGGAGAGGAAGATCAAGTCCCTGGTGGCCCTTCTGGTGGAGACTCAGATGAAGAAGCTGGAGATAAAACTTCGCCACTTTGAGGAGCTGGAAACCATCATGGACCGGGAGAAGGAGGCAGTAAGTGGAATTTGAGTTTAAATCTCTCTGCAAAGGTCTGTGTGCCAACATCTGGAAAACCAGCAGCTCCTCCCCTTCTCCTTCAGCTGGAATCCATAATTCCCTCCCACAGTGGCATTTGAGCCCTGTCCTCCTCCATCCAGAGTTTCTCTATTCCATAAGCAGCACACTGGGGGTATCCTGGATTTGCCTCATCCTTCCTCCAGGCAGGAACGTGGAACTGAGCTTCATGTGCTCTTTTCACATGGATTGTGTCTGACCTCAGAACAGCTTTTCCCTGACAAGAGTGAAAGGGATGGAGCCCTCCCTTCCCCAGGGGAGGGAGCCAGCCCTGTGGGCCTTTCCCCCTGACCCCAGGGAATAGTGGGTTCAGGTTTCTGGGGGCACTCGGAGCAGCTCTTGGGAAAGCCCTGGAAGTGGGATATGGAGGTGGAAGGGAAATGCTCAGGAGTGCCAGCCTCACTTTGTGGTGATGATGATGGGTTTGCCTGAGCTGGGAAGGCAGCAGCAGCTTCAGGAGAGGGGAAGGGAGCAGTGTGAGGTCAGGACATGGAGAGGAGCTGTCTGGGCCTGGATTACTCAGGAATTATGAGCACTTGTGTCACATGCAGTGCCAGAGGCTTTGGAGAAGTGCTTCCTCCTCAGCTGCTTGAAGGATGACTCAAAATCTCATTTTTATCAGAATGGCCAGTTTTTAATTTCTTTTTTTCTGTTGTGTAGCTGCCTCACTGTTGTGAGTAGACAGTTACTATGGATGGGTTGAAGATTCAACCTGGATTATGTTGATTCATAATTCCAGGGATTTCCACGTTTGCCCTTCTGTGTGAATTTCATGGAATTACACCCCATTTGGCATTCATGGAAAGGGCACCAGGTCCAAGCCCTGCTCCTCACAGCACCCAAAACTAAACCACGTGACCAAGAGCATCATGCAGGCATTCCCTGAGCCCTGGCAGGCCTGGTGCCATGGCCACATCCCTGGGGAGCCTGGCCACCCTCTCCATGGAGAACCTTTTCCAGTCCAGAGTTCCCCTGATCACACTGATGGAGTCTGACAAGATGTGGACTTCTCTTGGAGCAGGATGTCAGCAGGAATTTCTGGATTGCTCCACATCCTCCACCGTTCCAGTCTGTGTTTGATTGGCAGCTCAGGAAATGGACCCAGCTCTTTTGGAAAGGTTCCCTGCAGATTCTTTCTTTGGGGGATATATTCCATTAGTGACAGGGAGGTTTTTTTTCCTCTCTTTTGAGGCATATGACATTTCCCTTTTTAAAAATGTGCATAGAGATTTTCCCCTTGGCTTCCTGGTGGTTAAATTCGCTCTTTTCACCTGTCATTGTGGATATTTAGTGGAATAATTAAAGCAGCAAAACCTCCTTGCTGCCACTGCACGCTGTGCCTGTCGTTCCTGCTGCCCTGGCTCTTCCTTTCAGGGGAGAGCAGGGACTGTGAGTGTTGACAGCAGCCAGTGCTGCAGACTGGAGGCTGTTACATCTCAGGCAAAACACATTTATTTGTGTTTGAGCTGAGCAGTGTCAGCACTGCCCATGCTGAGTGTGGGAAACCAGGGGATTCTTGGTGGAGCTTGGCCGACCCAGAATTTCTAATGGCACCTGGAGCTTTGCTGCTTCTGTTCAGGGAGGAATTCCTGAATCCCTGAGGTTGGAAAAGCCCTCCCAGACCACAGAGTCCCAGCTGTGCCCAATGCCCACCTTGTCCCCAGCCCAGAGCTCTGAGTGCCACCTCCAGGAGTTCCTGGGACACCTCCAGGGATGGGCACTCCAAACCTCCCTGTGCAGCCCCTGCCAAGGCCTGAGTGCCCTTTCCATGGAGAAATTCCCCCTGAAAGGAAGTTCTGTGCTGGAGATGAAGCTGTGGCACTCTGATTTGTTGTATGGGTGAACATTAAGTGCTTTTATTTGCTGGTGCAGCACTTTCACAGCAGCACAGAAAGGGGTGTTGGATTTGGGGGATTGACACCCAGAACCACCTCCCTGAATTCCAGCTGGTTTCCTGAGTGGGGTTCTGTGGACAGGCTCTACTGGAGAGGGTCCAGCAGAGGCCACAGGGATGTTCAGGGCTCTGGAGCATCTCTGATGAGCAGAGACTGCAGGAGCTGGGCCTGCTCAGGCTGGAGAAGGGAAGGCTCACAGTGGATCCCATCAATCCACACAAATCTCTCCAATTGTGTGCCAGGAGAAGGGTGCCAGGTTCTGCTCAGTGCCAGGACAGGGAGCAGTGTGCACAAACCAAACCACAGCAATTCCAGCTGAGCAGGAGGAAGAGCCTCTGTCCATGGAGGGGCAGAGCCCTGGAACAGCTGCCCAGGGGGGCTGGAGTGTCCCTGTCTGGGGACATCCCAAACCCCCCTGGAGACATCCCAAACCTCCCTGGACACATCCCTGTGCCACCTGGACACATCCCAGACCCCTCTGGACACATCCCTGTGCCACCTGGACACATCCCAGACCCCCCTGGACACATCCCAGACCCCCCTGGACACATCCCAAACCCCCCTGGACACATCCCTGTGTCACTGCTGCAGGTGACCCTGCCC
Organism: Peucedramus taeniatus; assembly: GCA_013400575.1. NCBI lineage: Eukaryota > Metazoa > Chordata > Aves > Passeriformes > Fringillidae > Peucedramus > Peucedramus taeniatus. Next base: position 22,029 of record WBNO01002107.1, on the reverse strand, counting down.
TGGCAGGGGGTTGGCCTGGGTGACATCCAGACCCTCCCAGCCCAGGCACTCTGGGGTGGTTCTGTGGCAGGAGCTGACCTTGGTGAGGGTTCTCAGCCTCACTCCTGCCTCATTCCAGCTGCAGGAATGGCTGAGCTTGGACAGCAGCTGCAAGTCACTGATGGAGTTCCCACTGGAAAATGTGTTACTGGAAAATTTGTTTTAATGCCAGTGTGGGGAACATCTGGGGGTTTTGTTCTGAGCCTGCTGCAGAACCAGGGCTTTGGGCCTGCACTAGAGCCCAAGCTTAAACTTGGCTCTGCTTTAACACCTGCTCACGTTATAACTTGTCTTTCTGTGCCTTTTTTCCTCTGTCCAACTGTCTTTCCTCATCCCAAGCATAGGGATTGTGTAGAAGGGAATTTTTCCCTGGTTTTCCTCCTCCAATGTGAATTTTCAGGCACTGGCTGCTGTTTGGGCATCCTTGTAAAGATTCTTTTAAACTGTAACGGGCTGGGGTGCCACGAAGAGAGCAAAGCAGGGCCACAAAAGGGTCTCAAAGGAACAAAACAGTGCTGCCCGAGCCTTTGTTTGGGGTCATTTGCAGGAATTCCTCTCCCAGCTGTCTGCCCCCTCGGGAATGTTGCCCCACACACCCCATTTCCCCGGTGGGGTGGATTTCTCGGGTGCTTCCCTCAGCACATCAGAGGAGAAAGGAGCCAGGGCAGCGTGAATGATGCCATTGTGGCCGGGATCATGTTTAATTCATGAGCTCGGCCCATCTGGGGCTGCTCAATGCCGGCTCTGTGGAGCTGCCTTCCCCTCCCCACCCCTGCCTTGTCAGCAGCCAGCCTGCCAGCACCGACTACTGAGGGAGCTTTGGGATTTTTGGAGAACTCCTGCTAGGTGAGAGTCTCCTTGGCAACCTGCTTTTCAGCTGAATGGTGGAGTCTACCTTAAAACACTGCTTCAGTATTTGTAAACGAGTCACGCAAGGCGCGGCTCCGGCTGTGCACGGGCAGTAACGTGGGAATGTGTCAATATTCCTGAAATAAGTCAAATATCACTTCCTTCCCTAGAACCCTGATCCATCATCCAGATGCCCAATGGTAGGAAATGCTTTCTGTGGCCTTTTTGTCCTTTCATGGAATTTCAGACTGCTTTGGGTTGGAAGGATCTTCTGGGTTGTCCTTGTCCAGTTCCATCCAGGGCAGGGCACCTTCCCCAGGCCAGGTTGCTCAGGTCTCACTCTCTACATGACTTCATAATTAATCAGAGTAGCCTATTTGATCTTAATTGGCCTAAATGATGTGAGTTTTTTTACATAAAGCTCTTATTGGTGCAAATCATTGTCTGGCTGCTGTGACATCCAATTCCTGCACTCAAAGAGTGGAGAAGGATCCTGCCTGTGATCCCTGAGCTCCTGCAGCTGCACACACATTCTGCTTCAGGCTTACCTAAAAAATCCTGAGATTCCTGTTCTCCCTTGTTCCAACATGCAGAAAATGGAGAGAAAACCCACAGTTTCTTCCAGAGCTGTGCTAGGGCTGAGTTCTCTGTGCAGAGCTCAGTGAGTAACAAGCTGAGAGGTTTTAGGACAGAACAAGGTGAGTTCATGTGTTCCAGCTAGAAGAAGCTCCAGAGCCTTTCCGAGAACCTGCTGCAAACATCCACAGGACAGCAGTTCCATTTGGGTTTGGTGGGGTTGGGATGAGAGGCTTCTTTCATCTCAACCCATTGATGGGCAGGAACTGGTTTGAAATGCATCACTGGTAACTCACCTCTGCCCTTTGTCCTGTCCTGGCACAGCTGGAGCAGCAGAGGCAGCAGCACATTGGAAATGCATCATTGGTAACTCACCTCTGCCCTTTGTCCTGTCCTGGCACAGCTGGAGCAGCAGAGGCAGCAGCTGCTGACAGAGAGGCAGAACTTCCACATGGAGCAGCTCAAGTACGCCGAGTTAAGGGCTCGCCAGCAAATGGAGCAGCAGCACAGCCAGAACCCCCAGCAGCCCCACCAGCACCCCAGTGGGCCTGGCATCACCCCTCTGGGGGCACCAGCACACCCAGGGCTGCTGCCCCACCAGCAGCCCCCACCCTACCCCATGATGCACCACCAGATGCCACCTCCTCACCCACCTCAGCCAGGTAAGAGCCAGGAGCAGGGAATTCCTGCCCTGACCCCTGAGGAGTGAGCCCAGAGGGAGAGGAGCTGCCAGGGGAGGCTGCCCAGGGGTGGTCTGGGTTACTGGTGTGTAATGGTGCCCCTGTCAGACACAGTTTGCTGGGAGGATGAGCTGTGCACGTTCTGCAGCTTCATTATGGAGCTGCCACCCTCGTTCCAGGTGTGTGGAGGAGGTGTCTTATGGAGGGTGGGAACCCCAAAAGTCAGTAGTGGGGGAGTGCCAGGGTGGCACCAACAGGAGAAATTCCTTCCAGCCCCAGGAAAACACTTTTTTCCCTGGGGGGCTCATCAGCCCCAGAGCAGGTTGTCCAGCAAGGCTGGGAGGCCCCTGCCTGGGACAGTCAAGCTCTAAAGTGAAGTGAAATACAAAGCTGTCCCAAACACTTGCAAAAGTTTTTAGGTTATTTGTGTTTCTTAGACTTTATACTTGTTTTATATTTGGTGATCTGAGTGGATGCTCCTTCAAAAACAAAAACACTCCTCAAATTCTCCAGTTCATGGCACACCAAACATACAGAAACTGGGGGAAAGGACTGGGACAAGCAGCAGAGGCAGGAAGCTCCTTAAGGACCTTCTTTGGCAGAAAAGCTGACTGTGAGAGGTTCCTGTGTCCTGCCTGGATGTGTTTGATGCCAGGGCAGGTCACCTGGAAGTCTCCAGTCCAGCCTCTCCTGCTGGCAGGGCACTTGTCCAGCTGAGGGTTGGGTATCTCCAAGGGTGGGCACTCCTGATTCCAGAGGGTGGGGTGATCAGGTGGTGATGTGAATTAGCAGCTTTTACTTGCTAAAGGTTGTTGAAATGGTAATTTAAAATCAAATAACATGCCTGGCACATGGGAACTTGGTTGTGGGACTGGATACAGCCAAGGAGGAGCTTGACCAAAACCTGCTCCAGAGGAAAACCTGATGAGTTGTTAGCCAAAAATATTTGGGAAGACTTTTCATAGGCAGCTGCTGAAGAAGCTGGGAAGTTTGGGTGTCATAATCCAAATAGAACGTGGCAACAAGAAGCTGCAGGAACTTGAGTTTTGCTCTTGAGACAAAAAGTGTTTGGTTTGGGAAGGAGCAGAAGGGCACAGGAAAACAGCAGGATTTGCAGGTGAGCAGGAAAATGGGAAGTATCTAATCCAGCTGGATCTGCAGAGTAAGCAAAGTGTGTTCCCTCAGCAGGGGCAGAGTTCTGGTGGTGGGGCAGGAAGGGAAGAGTTGTCTGTGAGGCTCAGGGAGTTCCTGGGTTTACTATGGACCAAAATCCCTGGGACTGTCTGGGAGCTGGTTTGGTTTTTGCTGGAATTAGATTGGGAGTGTGATAAAACAGGGTCTAGTTTTAGACTCAGATTTAACATCCTGGCTCCATGGGTCTGTTGTGGGGTGTGGACAGCTCAGAGCTGCTCACGTGAAGGAAGGAATAACCTGGAAAGGGAAAACTGGGAAATGGGATCAGAGGAAAGGAGGGAACCCTGGCACATCCATACACAGCTGTCCCTTCCACACTGCTGAGGAGACTGGGAGTGGGACATGGTTAAAGCATTGCTGTGTTTGTTCCCTGGGGGCTGATAACTCCCCTGGCTCATACAGCCCTGTGTGACCATCCAGGCTCTGCATTCCCAGCACTCCCTCCCAGAGCAGGGGCAGGGAATGTGCTCTGTTCATCAGTCAGAGCATCTCTCTTTCAGGTTTGATTAAAGCTGCTCAATAGATTGACTTTTCCAGCAGCACCTCCCCTGGCTGAGGGGGCAGAGCCCTGGCTGAGGCTCAGCTCTCCTGGCTCCCTGGCATCCAGAGCTGTCTCATTCCACACACCCCCAGGACCAGGATCTGCCCTCACCTCCTCTGGCAGTTCTCTGCTTTGATGCTTTTGTAAAGGGAAGAATCTGAGGCCTGCTCTAGGTTTGGAGCAAGCCCCTCTGTGTCTCCAGTCAGAGCCCAGCTGATCTTGCCTAGAAAGCAGAGGAGGCTCACTGCCTTGAGTTCTTCAGAGGAAGTTTGGTAGCAGTGCCTGGCAAGCCCAGGGGTGCCAGAGCTCTTTGGCTGCACAGTAGAGTTATTCTGGCTTGAGAGCATGGAGAGGAAATGGCAAACTGGTGAACTTTAGCTTGTTGAGCCCACACCTGTGAGTTCCCTCAGTGGATCTGCCCCTGAGTCTCCTGCAGCCTTTGTGGAAAATCCAGGATTTGGTGAGTGTGAAGAGATCATGGAGTCCTGGCATGGTTTGGGTTGGACCTTGAAAATCACCCAGTGCCACCCCTGCCATGGGCAGGGACACCTTCACTGTCCCAGTCTGCTCCAAGCCCCAGTGTCCACCCTGGCCTGGGACACTGCCAGGGATGGGGAGAAGAACCCCCCAAACCCCTGAGAGTGATCCAGGAGCATCATGGAGCAGCTGGGCTGGGAATACCTGCCCTGGTGCTCAGTGGTGGTGTCAGACAGGCTCTGACCTCAGCAGCAGCTGAAGGTGCCACCCTGGGCTCAGCAGAGCGTGAGCAGAACGCGGCAGTGACTGACCAGGGCTGAGGGCATGGTGGGAAGCAAAGGCAGGAAAGGGTCCAAGATGGCATTGGAGAGGGAAGGGAGGAGGATAAATCCCTGCTCAGGGGCAGAAGCAGTAAAGTCAAACTCCTACCTAAAGGTTAAAAGTGAGGTTTTTCCCAGAAATGTGGGGTTTAGCTCAGGTGTCAGTCTGGACGTGGTGCTGGAGAACATCTCCAGTGCAGGGGCCCCATCTGGAGAACATCTCCAGCCAAGGGTCACCCACTTCTCCTTGGCATGGCCATGTTTGGCTCTGCTGGACCATAGAATTCATTTTCCCTGAGCTTATTTTGTTCTCCCCTTTGCCCTGGAATGAAAGGTTTTAGAATAGGAAAGCAAAGTTGGATTCCAATTTCACTGTGAAAAGCTGCACTTTGTCATTGTAATAGGAAATCAAATTCCCAGTTTCTTGCCATGGTACCACTTTTGCCACTTCATTGATTTCTCTTCAAGCTCTGGGCTGGTGATCAGTGGGATGAGAGCTCCTGGTTCTGGTGATACCCATGGTGTGGAATAGGAGAAACTTCTGGAAATCCTTGGAGGAAGAGAGAAAGCTGGGAATTAGTAGCTGTCATTATTAACTCTGCCTTCAGGTGGGATTTTCATCTGGTAAATAATTTCTGACCCAAGGCAGAAATGGAATGGGGATGGCAGGACACACTTCCCACCACAGCTGGATGGGCAACTTTAATTACCTTTTCCCTGATAGATTTTACCTCATTTTCTGTCAATGGTCGAAATATTTTAAGAAAAAAAAAACAACAACCTTTGTCAGGAATTTTGGGCTTGGGGTTTTTCAGCTGCTGAGCATTTCATTATTTTTGAGTTTAAATTGATTTGCTGGATGCTATTTGCTTCCTTATTGGACTGATGATTCTAGGGGACTTTTTGGGTACAGAAAAGGATTTTGAGTTCACTTCTTGTATGTAAATATTCCCTAACAGCTGTCAGTGCTTCCTGTTTCTCCATCAGGTGTGCAGAGCTTGCTGGGGAGGTGCAGGGAGCAGTGGGATGAAAGGAAATCCAAGTCAGGGGGTGGTGGAAGGGGTTGGAGCTGATCAAGGCCTGGTAACCAGGGTGTAATTTGGGATTGGAGGTGTGAGAGTGGTCAGTGACACAGGAACACTGACACCATGTGGGCTCTCTCTGGTGCAGTTTGGCTGTTTGAAAACCTGCCCCAGGCAAGGTGTTTGGGGCTGGAACAGTGACTGGAAGCAGTAAATATCTGATAGATCACAGAATTCCTAGACTCAAACAGTAAATCAGAGTGACCCCAGGACAGCAGCTCCTCTGGAGTGACCAGCACTGTGCTGCCCTCCCCTCCTGAGGGCTGAGCTCTCCCTGGGATGTTTGGTGGAGGATCCTTTCCTCAGGGAGGGTGACAGCAGCAGCTCCCCCAGAGATTCTCCTGGTGTGTCCTACGTGCTTCCCAGGAGGCTGGGAATGGTGATCCCAGAGCAGGGCACAGCTCTGGCCCTGGAGTGTCCAGCCCCAGCACTCAGAGGGAGGGGCAGGAACAGAAATGAGAAATGCTGGGTGCCAGTGAAGTGGAAATTCTTCCCCAGACACGAGGCTAAATGAGTTGTTGTGGTTAATTATTCACACTGCTTGGCTGCAGGGAGGGAGGGAGGAGGGAAGGGTGGATTTGCTGTTGGAATATCCCTGCCCATGGCTGGGGTGGGATGAGATGAGCTTTAGGGTCCCTTTCAACCCAAACCATTCCAGGATTCCCAGAGCCTGCAAAACCCATTCCCAGGGGGAAGGAGCACACCTTGGGAAGCCAGCAGGCATTCCCTGGAGCTGTCCTCTGCCTCTTCTGTGTGTCAGGGCTGGGAAGCAGCAGAGCAGGGTGTCAGCCAGGCTCATCCCCAGAGCTGCTCTGTGCCCTCCCAAATCCTGCCCAGCCCAGGCCACTCCTGCACAGAGCTGTGTCCACAGGCTTTCCCTGCACAGGCTGGGCAGGGAGAGGTGTTGGAGGATCTGGATCAGCTCCAAGCCTCATGCATCAAAACAAAACCCCTCTGGCTGCTTATCAGCCCAGTGCTCCTCAAGTGCTGATTTAATAGAGGGAGAGGCTTTTTAATGGAGATAAATACCTTGGAGAGCCTCTAAAGGCAGTTCCTCCCCGTTTCCTTGGGATGTGAAGCTGCCCTGGCAGCAGGGGAAGGTGAACCTGCCCAGCCCCTCTGTGTGAGGGGTTTTCAGTCAGTTAAATCTCGTTGTGTTGAACCTTTGGGCTGGATCTCATCCTGCAGCTGCTGCTCCTAAGCTCTCCCCCCTATGTAGGTCACACTTCCACATTTTCTGCTTGAGCCGCTGTCTCGGAGCGCTTTCTCTTGGAAAAAAAAAGAAAAACATCTCTGTGGAAGCAGGGCTTTGGTTCTGCTGTGGTGGCAGCAGTGATTTCCCCTTGGTTAATCCCACCCAGGATAGGGTCAGTGCCTGGCTACTCTCAGCTTGGGTGTTTTGGAGCTGGCATGGGATGGGCTTGTTCCTCTGCCAGCTCCCTAAGCTAATTTTGAGATAAAAATGTTGCATCCTGTGTCAGGAAGGGAAAAAATGGGTGGCCAGAGCCCCACACAGAGGAGCTTCTCAGCTTCTGGACAACTTCAGCTTCAACCACTTGATTTTAAACCTCCAAGGTTTACCAGGGAAAAAAGCTCAGGACACTCCCTGGCCCAGGAAGGAGGGAGCTTCCCAGTGAGCATTGCTGGGACATTTGGAGTTGATTTGGGTTGGGAGAGACCTTAAGGATCATCCAGTGCCACCCCTGCCGTGGCAGGGACACCTCCCACTGTCCCAGGCTGCTCCCAGCCCTGTCCAGCCTGGCCTGAGGCACACTTTGCATTTATGAAGAAAAGACATTTTATAAAGTAGATTTAGTTTCTGTTCAGTGGTGGTTTTAGCTCAACTGGGGTTGATTTGCATATAAAACATCCTTGAATCTTCACATCCCTGTGGGCTTGGCAGCCTTTCCCTGAAGGAATTCTTGCCCAGTGCTGGAGTCTCACGTGAAGCCACTCAGTGTGTAGTAAAGTCTGATTCAGCTTCAGGTGTTTCAGAAGAGGGGTTTTAATATTAATCACTTCATTAGTGAGAGAGAATCTCATAGGCCTGTGGTGTTCAGGGATGGCCAAATTATTGAGGCTCCTGTCAGGTGGCAGCTCCCAGGCTGGGAATTTCTTAATCCTCACCTTTCCTGGGCCTCTCAAGCACAGCTGTATTGTTCCAGTTTTTATATTTTTATTGCGTGATCAACCTTAATTTTGCCAGTGAATGACACTCCACGTAGCTGTGAATATCTTCTCCTTCTGCTACAATGCCTCTGAGTCTTTGGGAGGTTGGAATTGGATGATTTTCCCAATATCCCATTCCTCTGGCAGTGGGAAGCTGCTCCCTGGGTCCTGTCCCAAGTCCCTCTCCAGCTCTCCTGGAGCCCCTTTGGCTCTTAGGTCCTTCCCCCTTGCCTGGGGTCAGGGAAGGAGCTGTTTCCATCCCTGTCTCATTAAAATACTGTCCCTCCATGGAAGTGTGTTGAAGGAAATGCAATTGGCTTATCCCAAACCATCCCTCAAAAGAGGTTTTAAAGCATCAACCCCAGGCTGGAGGTGCCCAAGGCCAGGTGTTGTAGCTGGAACAGGGAGGTCTCCCAGGGAGATGGTTTGTGAGGAAGAGCCTTGGAATCCTCCCTCACAGCAAAGCAGGGACTCATTGTAGGGATTCCTGTGCAGCCCACTTGTAACTGTGTATTTCAGTTCTCCCATGGAATTTATCCACGAGGCTTCGTGGCTGCTCCTTTCCATCAAGGGCTCTTCCTCTGATGCCTTGTCATTCCTTTGCTTCCCAGTGCTTGGATTCCATGGATGCCCTTTCTGCTCTCAGTGCCAGTGCTGGGTTTGACTGTGCTGTCTATTGTAAAATCAGCGACCTCCGTGGCAGGGAAGAATGATGCTCTGACTCCATGGGATCAGAAGGCTATTTTATTATTTTATTATTTTATAATACTATATTATGTTAAAGAAAACTATACTAAACTATACCAAAGAATACAGAAAAAATACTTACAGAATGCTAAAAAAATAATAATGAAAACTCGTGACCCTTCCCAGAGTCCTGACACAGCTGGTGTGACAATTGGCCAATAAATGAAAACAGCTCACACCAGTGCCCAATCAAGCAATCACCTTCAGGTGAACAATCTGCCCAAAACATTCCACGTGTGCAAAAACACAGGAGCAGCAAATGAGATAAGAATTGGTTTCCTTTCTCTGAGGCCTTTCAGCTTCCCAGGAGGAGAATCCTGGCCGAAGGTGTCATGTTCAGAGAACGTGGGTGCCTCAGCTGTCTCCCACTTCTCCCTGGTGAAGAGGTTCCAGGTGCCCCCGGCCCTCCCTGGAGGGGTGTGAAGGCGTTTCCTGGGGCCTGGAGCACGGCCTGTCCCTGCCCAGCACCGCCGGGGCCTCTCACCGGGTGTGTCCCTCTCTGCAGGTCAGCTGCCTGGCTCCATGATGCCAGGCCAGCCCATGCCAGGCCGGATGATGTCTGCCCCGCCCGGGATGGCCCCGATGGCCGGGAACCTGCTGGGGCCGCGCGTGCCGCTGGCGGCTCCCAACGGAATGTGTAAGTGCCCCCCTCCGGGGTAGGGCTGGGGCTCCTCTGCCCTGCTCACCCCCTTTTCCTGTGGGAATGGCAGGGTCTGTGCACGCTGCCAGCCCCAGAGCCGTGCCAGGGATGTGCTGCAAGCTTTAAGTGCTCCTCGGCCCTCTGGGCGTCCCAGCACGTTCCCTTGTCCTTTATTTTATTTATAACATCCCTTATTTTATTTATAACGATACAGAGGATTGGTGGTGGTGATCAAAAGCCTCTCCTGACTTAGTGGAGGGTCAGGAATTAACTGTAATTCCTAAATAGTGGAGGTCAGAGTAGGATCCAGTTCAATAATTCCTTACTGAGAACTTGGCACCCTGGAATTGGAGCAAGGAAGTCCTGATTAGGAAGAAGGAGAAGATAAACCATGTAAGGAACATTCCCAGTATAAAATCTGCACCTCTAAAAATGAAGTTGATTTATGGCAGCCAAAAAAGCAGCTGGATCAGGAGCCATGGTGTGGGAGTTGCTTGAATGAGTGTGAGAGTGTGGCCAAGCCCAGAAGGCAGAAGACAAGCTGGCACAGGGAGGAATGACTGAGGAATTCTCCATCAGGAATTCCTCAGTAAATTTGCCATTATTAATTTCAGCCTGGCCCAGCTGCTGCTCAGGAATCCTCACCCCCAAAATGCTCAGTGTGGTTCTCACAGGACGAGCAGGAATTGCCATCACTTGTAGTACCTCTCCCAAAAAATAATTGGGAAAAGCCCTTTTGATTTTGGCTTCAGCAGCAGGAGCTGCTGTGACTCACGGGCGTTCCCAGCCCAGCGGGAGAACTCTGCCTGTGCTATTTCTGTTTGGGCACTGCTCCTGTTCTCTGCTCCCCAGCTTTACTTACTTCTCCATCCTTTTTCCTGAGCCTTTACCACTGGGAATGTCTTGTGTCAGGTTGTATTCCTGTTTGCTCTCTTCCCGTCTCCTAATTTCTCCTTTTTTCATCCCCTGCTAAACAAGTCAGTCATGTTCCATTAGCATCTCCTCTCTGGGCACGAGGCTGGCCCTTTGTATCCCTCCTTCCTGCATCTGTGGATTCCTCTGCTTTAACCTACATCCATCCTTCAGAGGGAGGAGCAGCCTCTGTTCATATCAAACCTATTGTTCCATCTGTTTTAAACTGAGAAGAGCTGTAATTTGGGCTCAAGTGTGGAGCTGGGAGGTGAGAGGTGCCAATTCCAGCTCTGGAAGTTGCTTGGCATGGATTTGCCACCTGCTGAGCTGCATCCCCAGCATCTTGTCCGTAAAAATACGGGAATTTTTCCTCTTCCACTGAGTCCCTGCAGTGCTGGGTGGTGGAAAAGCGAATGAAAGGTGCAGCAGAGCTTCAGGAGGCGCCGTGGTGCCGTTCCTGTGCCATGGCCTGGGGACACGCGGGCCTTGTGTCCCTTCTCTGTGTCCAGCCCCCCCTGCTGTCCCTCCCTGTCCCCTCTCTGTCTCCCTGTCCCTCTCTGTCCCCTCTGCTGTCTCTCTGTCCCCTCTGCTGTCTCTCCCTGCTGTCCCTCTCTCCCCGAGGTCCCTCGGTGTCCCCTTTGTCCCCTCCCCATCCCTCGGTGTCCCTTGGTGTCCCTCAGTGTCCCCTCGGTGTCCCTCGGTGTCCCTCAGTGTCCCCTTTGTCCCCTCGGTGTCCCCCCGTGTCCCCTTTGTCCCTTCGGTGTCCCCTTTGT
>WBNO01002104.1:351448-452677 GCA_013400575.1 Peucedramus taeniatus | reverse complement strand
CTTTTTTTCTCAAGCATAATTGGTTAGAATTATTTGGTACAGGGAGTAAAGACTTTGTTTCCATTAGAGGGTTAAAGGTCAGCCAGAGCCCTTAGTTTGCCGTTCAGATGGTTTCCGAAAGCTGTCGGAAATTAGCCCAGTCCTGGTGCTGCGTTTCTTGTTGTGCTGTTCTTCCCACTGCATTGTCGTATCTTCATCTGAAGTAAGGCCCGAGGTGTCGGCCTGCTTTCCAGGCAAGTCTGGTTCTGCTTCCTTTTTGGCTTGTTTTCATGTTTCCAAACCTAACAGTGGCAGACGTATTAAGGGCTTTTTGGAGCACATTTGTCTCTGTCCAAGTCTTTCAGTTAAATGCTTGCCAAGTGCAGTATTTTAAGCTTTCCAGTGTTTTGCTTGGCTATTCTGTTTGGCTTTTCTTCTATGTGTTTTTGAGTCTTTTTTAATTTTAATTACAAAGCTTCGAAACCAAATTTTTCTTAGTAGGATGGCAATAGCTTTGGTGCTGAGGACAAAGAAGATTATCTGCTGGCTACTTGCAGTTCCCATGTCAAAGCTGCTGAAGTAAACTGGAAACCACACGTGTTTGAGTGGTTTAAATATATCAGTACCAAAGAGGGAGACAATTTTTTACAGGACTGTCAGAATTCATTTGTAAATAATGTAGAGCCTGGTCAGAACTGAGTAACAGTTTCAAAGAATGACCTAATTTCTGTTGGTGACTTGAGACCTTCAAGTATTAGAAATTACACAAGAATGTGTAATATCACAAAATACATATTGTATTTTATATGTATATAAATATATACATATTTTTATATATACATATTTTTTATTTTTACATATTTTTATACATAGTTTTATATACTATTTATATAGTATTTATGATACTGTACAGATTAACAGCTATTGTACAGATAAACTATCTGTAACTAATTAATTAGCAGTAACAGATTAATTAACTGTAACTAATGTACAGATTAATAACTATTTGTAGTATGAATCCAGGAACCCTCCAGCAGAGTAATGGGAAAGTACCTGGATTTATTAGTCAACAATGAAAGCAGGCTGCTAATTTAATGGGATTGTGAAAAAACTGAGTGTGACAGTGGTGTGCACACAGGCAAGCTCCTGAGTGACTGGTGAGACATTATCCATTTCTGGTAAGTCATGTCCAGGAAAGAGGAGTTTGTACAGAAGTACTTCCGGGAGGGTTACTGGAGATGAAAACAAAGCTTATCTACAAGAGTGCACTGGAAATATTTGTTTGATTAACCTAGGAAAAGCAAATGCAGGGGAGGGTTATGAGTAACCAGTAAGGCAGGGTGGAGTCAAGCTCAAGCAAGTAGGCATTTAACCTAATGAGCAACACTGATGGAAGTGCACGGATCTAAACTGATTATAGCCTAGATAGAAAACTAAGACCTGTCTCAGTGCAGTGAGGGTTTCGTGTTCCATGAAGAACAGTCAAAATGGACTTACCTAACAGGCTTTAAAATGTGTTGTGCATCAGAATAGGAAGATTATATATAATTATACAAAACAGACTTAAGTGATCAATGTCGGAGGGAGGAGTTTTGGGCCTCCCTGACTAATCCTGAGACCAGAGCACCCTCCTGATGTTCAGCAGAAAAAAAGCTGTTCTCAGGAAAAAAGCTGTCAACTGCTGGCTCATGATGAGGAAGGTGGGAAGGCAACAGTTCAGAAAGAGGTAACAGGAATGCTCCCACTAAGAAAATTAGTCTCTTAGATTTGATGGGCAGCAAAATATTATTTTACTTAATAGTGTATGCAGGGACCTAAGAAATGTAGAAACTGGACATACAGTGGGATGATGTATATAGAGTATGGAGGATGTAAAAAAATATGTAGGATGGTTAGCTGGAGGAGGTGCTGGATGCTGTGAATGGATGACTGTTCCCAAGGATCTTTCCATAGCTGTTTTGGGGCTGAACATCTTGTCATTGCCCAGTACTGTTTTCCTGAACTTCGTTCTTGATTGTAATTAATCTGACAAGAACAACAACATTGAAAATTCACCTAATAAGTGCTGGAGGCTCAGCCCTAAAAACAAACACAGTGCCACGTATGTGAAGTTATTTATAGTGAGGTGGAGAACATGGGGTCATTTAGGTACTGCCAGTCTGTTTTCATTGCATGTTGCTTATACTTCTGTTATTCTTTACTGAAGAACAGGAGAAAAAAATAAGGTAGTAAATTGCAGGGAAAGAGAAACTTCCTGCCATAAAAGATTGAATTGGGCAAGCCTTGCCAGGCAAATATCTCAGCCCACAGCATGCTTTCCCTGTGTGACTTCCTTTGTAGCTTCTCACAGGAGACTCGAGAGTCATCGAGTCCCCCTGTGCTGTACAGCTGGGCTTTTGCTGGCTTCCTAGGATTTAGAAACTTCATTTTTATTGCTCACTTCTCAAGTCTTTTTATGTCTTGTATCGAGCTGGCTTATTTCAAGCTTCAGTGGCCTGCGGCTTACCGCACTGTTTTATGGTAGCCTGGAGTTTCTCAGTAAATATTGAATTTTTATCTTGTGCAGCAACCAACACACAGGTTTGTAATTTTTTTGCTAGCCATTGTAGCCTCTGACTATGCATTAGGGTATGTATTTAAAAGAGGAAAATGGCTTCTACTATCTATTTCCATTCCAAAGCCAGAGTTTGCCAATTCTTCACAACTAACAGTATCAGTCACAAGATGTGCAATGTAGCAGCATGAAAGATGGGGGAATCCGTAGTTCCGTCCCTCTGGGAGCTGATGATGGTCTTCTGACCCTGAAGCACAAGAAAATGTGTGAGATAAAGCTGTCTGTGCTACAAACTGTTCTGGTGTACATTTGTTTTCCATGGTCTAGTGTTCTTTTAAGTGTGTATTAGTAGAACATAATTTCCTGTCCTTGCTTACCATCATGTCTTTACATTCAGGCTGTCAGTGCAGTTCCATCATCACATGGATTTCTCCTAACTGTGTGTCATTGCAGTATTTAGGAAGTGTTAAGGATTAAGATTTTGCTTAGGCTTTAATATTCCTTGCTATATAAATTGTCTTGTTAGTACTGTCCATAAAGTTGTAAGCAAATTGAGGATGCAGCTAGTAGTGAAAGGTGGCTGACTTGGCTTACCCTGTCCTTAGCATTTTAGCACTTTCCCAGGTGACCACACTGGTAATTTCCCTTTCACACCGGCAGTAAAGTTGTCCCATTCTTTTACAAAGTGCAAAATTATAAATGTTTGACACCTTTGTTCATGCTTTCTAGGTGAGAGCAGGAACTGAGTGTACCTGTAAAGGAGAAGGAGGCTGGACCTCCTCTGTCATGTCTGGCAGCTCAGGTCGCCCAGGAGCCCATCAGTGACAGCCAGCACCATCTCCAGCCTGCTGGAGGGACTAGGATTTGGGATTTAACTTACCACACTGGGAGAGCAAGTTACAGAAGCAAGGTTTCATTAACTTCTCTGCTTGGGGTTTTTTGTTTTGTTCTTAAGCAAATCTGAGCCCTTGGTTTGAAAGGTATGGTGAACATGGTTTAGTTTTGTGGTGGTGAAGCCTTGTGTGAGCTCTGAGTTTGTGTCTGTGTCTAGCCTCGCTGAAGTCAGGGGTGCTCTGTGCCAAGATGAGATAGCAGCTCTCCATAGACCTCACTGTAAGGCAGAGTCAAAATCTGCAGTGATGAATTACACTCTTCATTACATGTCTGCATTGGTTGGGGCTAACAGTTCCCTATGTGCAGGGATTCATTCCCATGTGCCATCCTGGGCTCAGCATCCTAAACTGGTAAATTAGGCTGATCTGTCCAGTGTAGCAAGTGTGATGGTCACCAGTATTGCAATGCTTTAGTTCCGGTACCTGGTTTTGGGAAGACAATTCACAAAGCTGAGGTAAGCTCTAGGAAATTCTTGGCAAAACTGAGACTTTAGCACTTGGATTCCCAGCAGCCAGGCATGCTGAGTGGGGAAATTTTAAACCAGATGATCGGAAATGTTCTTTGGGCAACTCTTTTCTGCTCAGTTTTAATTGCTTATAGCCTTCACTTAAACATATTTAGAGTCAGAGAGCCAGAATCTGAAGTGGTCTCTTGTACTTCCTGTGATCCATGGGGGTGAAAGCAGAAGCTGGCTCTGTTAGCTCCCCAACTCTGCCCAACCTCCCACTGCCTTTCTCCCTCTGACACCTGTGCTGGGCCATTTCAGCTCACTGAATTTGTAGAAAGTGAACCCAGACTATAAATACAAATTGTTTTATAATTCCTAGCTGCCAGGGGCTCAGCCATGAAATAAGAACAGAGTTAACTCTGTTAACTCTCACAGTGTTGAGGTTACATCCTCAACTTAAAACAGTTTAAACCCCCACCTATTGATTCCCAAGAGACTGTTTTGTGTTGTGAGGGAAAACAAATGAGATTACATTCCAGCAGAAGGAGATTCAATTAATGTGTTTTACCTTACAACTAGAGAGGACAACCAGTGTGAACACAATTACTGTGGCTCCACCAATAGATACTCATTAAATTGCTGTACCTGCCACTTTCAATTGTGTGATCCAGTCCCCAGAGTTTGGGTTCTTCTGGTTTTTTACAGTTTGAAAGAGATGGAGACAATAGGAGTAGACATACCAAAGTCTTCTCTCAGTCATAATTTAATTTTCTAACCAGAAAGGAGCATTAAGGTAGCTTCAGTCTCATGGGTTTATTTCAAAATTCGATAGGTCTGCAGATCCCCACAGCTTTCTCATTATTGATCTTTCCTAACACTGCAGGTTAACTGTTAAAGGAAGGGGATCACTTGTTGAGGGGTAGGAATGATGATTTTTTAAACTGTTTTATGCAGTCAGTTGGCCATCCCTGTCATGTATTAAGGTCATTGTGTTTAATTGAAGATGGTGTTTAAATTAAAAAAAGAGTAATTGCTCCTGGCCCCTCTTTTTATTAATAGTGAACATTTGATAAACCATTCCCCAAAGTGCCAGGAAATCAAAGTGAAAATAGTATGAATTAGCTTGTGACCTGATTTTTACTATTTTCAGTGGTTTTGGTGGACTTTTGCTGATATATTATGGCGCTTCACAACAAAGTTTTCCTTGCTTCCCATAGAGCAAATGAGAAACCTGGATGGTAAAATTAATTTTAATTAAAACTTCCACTGCATACTTAAGTTTTGTAAGAAATACTCATCACTAATAAAGTTAAGTTAAATAGCTGTTGTTCAGATGTAAAAACAGGGGAAGTCAGTTTCAAGATATAAAAAACACAGCAAAATAAACTAAAACCAGGTAATTTATTATTCTATTTGACTCTGTCATTCTTTTCCTTATGATGTTTAAAAATAAATCAATTCAATCACCAGACTTGGGAGAAAGTTAAGACAATGATAGTCTGTTTTTATTAAGACACAAAGGTTTTGCATTATCTATCATAAGTCAGCCTTTCTTTTTTCTGAATCAGACTTAAAATAAATCCTTCTTTATAATTATTGTGTAAGCGTGAGGGACATTAGATTTGAAGGCATCAGTAAATATTACAGTTACAATAATATTTTCTTTTATGTGGTTATTTTTTGCAAAATATTCAGAACTGAAATTGTAAGATGTCTTAATTGCTCTGAGTGATACTGTAAATTAAAATAAGATTTCCAATATGCTTTTCATAGAAAAAGAGGAAACATTTAATCTTGCTGCTTTGTGATAGATTGTTTGGATTTTTTTAACAGAAACCAGGAATCTCATGTTTTTTTATGCCAGTAGCTGATGCTTTAAGAGAACCCAACATCATAAATTTATAATAAAATCATTCTGAGGCTAAAGAAAAGATTCATGCAAGGAAAAACTAAAAGGAGCTGAGTTTGTGAGGTGTACAAAGCTCTTACACTCTTCTTTAGGTCTTCAGTGCTGTAGGTGAATGCAATGCTGTGACTACTGTTTTCAAGCAGCCTTTCAGAGATGTGTCATAGTGGGAAGCCTATGCAAGCAGGAGATCTACATATCCTACTTTAAGAACCACAGCTCATTTGCTTGAGGAAAATAATACAAAGAATTAGCTCCAGCCCCTCTTGGCATTTCCTCTTGGGCCTTCAGTGAGAGCTGATACAATTGCAGCTAGATGCTTGGAAAATAAGCTGGGAGCAACCCACAACACACCAAACAAATCCATAGTGTTAGATTTTTCCAGAATTATTTTGGGACTTTCATACAGGTCTGGTCCCACTGTACAAAGATGAACTTTATCAGGATAGCTTTTTCTGGGACAGATTCCAACAATATTTCCTTGTGGGTTTGGGATGAACAAACTGGGCATATTAGATGACTGATGAAAATGCTAGAACTACTCCATGACAATTTTCTCAAAGTGGTTAGTGTCTAGTCATGCCTTCTCTGGAAAAAAATCATCATTTAGGTGAAAATACGTGTGCTGACATGCATTATGCTGATTTTAGAGAAAATGTATTTTTATCAGATAACATGATGGCTTTCTTTATGCAGAGGGAGATATGAACAGCAGAATTAGTGGTCGCTGTGGCCCTGTAGTGTTCTCTTAAACCATACAAATCAGCCACCACCTGTCTAGTTAAGGACTATCTTTTCATAAAATACTCTTATAAGCAAAGTTTTTAAATTATTAAGAGGGTGCTGGAAAAATTGGTGTTGTATTTTAAAAAGTGATAATTCAATTTGCATATGTTGTCTAAGTACACCTATGTGTGTGTAGTTAAAAAGACATAAAGGAGATTAAATAAAAAGTCTTTGCTGCAGTGTTTTCCATGGACTTGAAAACCTTCAGCCAGTGTCTCAGCTTCTATAAATTGGCATAAACTCCAATAACTTAAAGCTGTGTTAATTTATGTGACCCAAGGAGATGACCTCTGGGATTTGTGGGACCACTGTGTAAATACCAGAGCCTTCAACCTGCCACAGTCAAAATTAATAATGCCTTTGGTACAGTCCTGGCTCCATTTTACTCCTTGATTTAAGCAACATTGTATGAAGCAGAGCAGGGATAAGGGAGCCTTCAGCAGCTCTGCACCTATCCCCAGCAAAACCCTCACCAGGCTGTTGCCATTTTCATCTTGCAGATGGAAACTGATGAAGAGAGAAGCTGTCTCCTCACTGCAGCACTAAAAATGCACTTTGTTTTTGGTGGACAAAAGAGGCAGTAGCAGAGCTTTCCACTAGTAAGTAAGGGGCAAACCCTTCTGAGGAACGTCTGACATGACAAGAAAGCTTTGTTCCTCCAAGCCCCTCACTTGCCTGTGGGGTGACACAGAAGGAGGTGGAGAAATGCTCTTGCAGTGCTGCAGCTCTGCCCTTGTGCCCACACAGATGCTTCCTTTGTGTCAGAACAACACAAATTAAATGGTCCCCACCAACTCTACCTGTGCAACATGCCCCTCTGCAGGGGTGGGTGGACGGACACTCAGGGATGGAGCTGGGCAGGCTAAATTGTTATGAGTGTAAATGCCTGAAGAACAGGCTTTTAAATTTGTTTTCTTTTTCCCCTGAGATAGAAAAGGCAGTGATGAAAAGCGTTGGGAGCTGAGGATTTGCAAAAGATGCCAATCCGAGCTTTATCCAGAGGAAAAATGCAGCAGTCTGGGAGGTGCCAGGGATGCTCCTGGCAGGAGTAGCAGAGTGCAGAGCCATTCTTCCCTGCAGCAAGTTTGCTGTACTAGCAGGCATAGCTGCAGGCTGCTATCCTCATAAACCTCCAGCTATTTTAATTTCATCAAAACAAATGCAAAATTTGCTTCTAAACAGATATAAAATGCTCTAAAAGAGTCTTGGGCTTTTTCTAACATGGGAAAGATGCAGTGAGCCAAGCCCTGTGTCCAGTGCCTGTGTGGGTAAAGGTGTGTGGAGGGCCACCAGGAAGGGCTGAGGAGCAGTTGCTGGGAGGCTGGATTGAAGCTGAGAGAACAGCTGCATGTGAGCCTGTGTCTCTAGCACTAAATTAATGGGATGGCTGCAGGGTCAAGGGCCTAAGGCACACAAATCCAGCCAGGCCTCTCTCCTGAAGGAGCTTTGGCAGCCCCTTGGCTGAGCAGGGACCATCAATGGCCCAAGGGATGCTCAAGGGCAGAAACAGGCAGGTGTGTTGCAGGCAAGCTTTGTCTCACCTCAGCTACCTCTGAGATCTGTAGGTGCCCTGTGGAGCTAATCAGCCTCCCAAACCCCCAGACTTCTTCATTTTACTGATTTTAAAATAGCCTCAGGCTCCTTAAGGAGCTCCAGCTGAGGAGACTCCCTTGTAACCCAGCTGGCTGAACGGGCCCTGTAAAACTCACCTGCTCCCTCGGGTCCTCCACACGGATGTTTTCCAAGTGTGGTAGAAAAAGACATTTTTACATTTCTGTCTTTGCATGTTCTCCAGTTCCTCTGTGTTTTGACAGAAGGAAACATGGCACAAGGGGATGGCTAAAGGGGATGCCAGTGCTGGCATACAGCAGAGGTTTGGCAGAAGAAATCCCAACAAGGAGAAGCCAACAGAACTTACTGTAGAGGCCACAGATTTTTCCTTCTTCATACTTACTAACTTCTCAGAGAGGTCCTGCTACTTCTGATGTCATAGGTTAGGGGACTTTGAGTTTTATTTATTTAAAGTGATACCATTTTTCATGTGCAGGAACAGGATAGCTGGTGAGGCTGTTTGGATTCTGACACAGGATGTGTTGAAGGACAATCCCCAGGCTGTGCCTCTGAAAACTCTCCTTTGGGCTTTACCATTGCCTTCAGCTCTACCAGAAGGCTGTAGAATGCTCCTGTGGTAAATCTAGTAATCTGCTGGACAAAGCACCAGGCACCTAAGACCTTCTATGGCTTGTTGACAGCCAGTCTAATTATCCCTGTAGTGATTGCCACAGACACACACTTTGTGATCCTGAAAGAAAAACTTTTTTAAAAAGATGAGGTACTTCCATTTCTGTGAGACAGGGTACTTTTCACTGCTGAGCAGCTACCCATAGCTCCTGCAGAGCACTGGCAGTGTCCTAAATCCACACACTAGCATCTCCTAATACCCTGCTCAAGTAACCCAGCCTGAGTCTATTCCTTTCAGCTGTGCATCCAGCTCCAGTAATAAATGTTTAATCCCAGTGAAGCCCAGCTGCTGCAGGTCTTGCTTCTGAGAGACCCCCACTACAAACTCTGGGTGTTTCAATGGGTATCAGCCCCTGTGAATGGGAGCTTCTGACACCACAATGCTGCAACATGCATTTCTAGATAAAACTCACCTTGGGACATTGCTGAGCAAACTAAATCCAAGTTCCACAAATGCCACATCTTATCAGGGCCATTCTCTTTATTAGTTTTATTGCAAATTGGCTTGAGTCTATTGACTCCTAGAGCATGAAGCCACATCCAGCTAAGTCTTAGAAGCTGAAAACTGAATGCAGGAGATGCAGCTGTTTCTCTCTGGAGCATTCATGAGGTAGTAATAGTAACAATAAGGGGAAGGAAAATAGAGCAGTTTCATTGTGATATTTTTTAGAAAGGAGGGATTCCATTGAATATTTGAATATTCCATTGAATTTCCAATGAAATGGTCATTGATTTTAGGCACTTTGATGGACTAATGTTTGGTTTTAATTGAATCATTTTCTGAGAAGAGCAGGAAAAGCTGTGTCTAGCTGGAAAAACCCTCACTTTGTAGAGAGAGGTGCTGCTAAGTAGAAGTGCTGAAGTCCTTTATTTAAATAGGAATAATTATATTGCACAGGAAACTTGGATTTGAAAGCAGTTCCTCTGATACATTCCTCTTCAGGAGTAATTATCTGCTGTATAGCAGTTATCTGCTTCACCAAAGCCCAAAGGCTGATCTCATATAGCATTGGATCATCTGCATTATGGCTAAAATTAAAACAAAGGGAGAGGAAACAAATAAGAAAGGATGTAAAACTCCCAAATGCCAGGTCTAAAATGAAGTCCTTCCCACCAAGATGGAAGGTGGAATGCCTTTTAGAATGAACATCTGATGTAGATGGAGGTGAAATGCAAATAAAAGAAAAATTATGCTGCACTTTTCTTCCACCAACTGGCATCTCACCATGTGATGTCCCCTCACTGCTTTGCACCTTCTGCTTTTCATGGGGTTTCCATCATACCATAGTAACTCTCATCAAAACCTTTCCTGTGGACAGCATTCACTTGGAAAGACTGGAAGACTTCTCTGGCTAAACAATAGTAAGCAGAGATTTGCTTCTGCTGCTGAGGTGGAGACTTGTTTGCAGTCAGCCTGCTTCATTTGTCTTCTTCCTGACCATAAAATGTTGGGCAGAGCAGACGAGACATTACCTTCATGGAAATGAGATCCTCTCTAGGAAGGCTTACACCACTTTGCCTTCCATGCAAAACAAATCCGTTTTAAATTAAATGATGCTTTAAATGCTCAGACTGTTGTGGTTTCCTTCTTTGGTTATGAAAATGAAGTTCATTTGGTCAATTCCACTGGAACTGACTCACAAAGCCTTCCATAACCTTGCAAAGAACTTTTCTGTATGGTCAAGAACAGCATGGCCCTTCATTAGGATCCATGGATCTCCTAAGGAAGGCCAGCAGAGTCAAGTAGGTGAAGATAAAGGCCTCTGTGCACTAATTAAGACAGGATTGGCTAACTCTTCTCCTTAAGTAGCAAAAGGATATTTCCCCCCTGAAGTTTCTCTAAACAGTAAAGGATTGACATTAATGTGCATGCGTAGTGGTGGGGAAAGGTGTTTGATTACTGAAGAACAGATCACTTAAATCATCTCCTCATCCTTCGGGCAGCATGGTCAATCTGTGGGGGCAAGATGAATCAGTTCACTGCACCCATTACAGTGCTGCAGTGGTGCAAGGACCACAGTGTGCTCCCCATCCACATGGTGCTGTAAAAGCCTATGTTATCTCTAGAGTCTAAGGAAGAAAAGGGGAACAAGATGGTTAGAAAAAACAACCACCCTGAGACAAAAATAAAGGCATGGAAGCCAGCAGGTGGCATGGGATTCCCATGGTGCATATATGCTCAGAAGGCAAGCTCGGGTGAAAGCCAGAGCAAGAAGGAGCTGGAGGCAGGATTGGGAATGCACAGCACCCTGCTGTGTGCCCCAGCTTGATGGAGGAGGGGTCACACTAGGCACCAGCAGGACTGGAAAGGCTTCAGAAGAAGCAATTCTGCCTGAAGTTCAGTTCAAGTTGTTACCCTCTGGCAAAGCCTCAGTCACTCTCCATTTGCTTATACAAGAAGCCTGGGGCTGAATGCAAAAGGCCTGAATTTTGTGTGGTAAAAGCATATTTCTGTTCTACCTGCACACAGAAAAGGATGCTCAGGAAGAAACTATTGCTACTGTTCAGGCAATCCATACTGTGCTACATCTGGCAAATAGAGTGGCTGCAAGTAAGAAAGTGCTGAGCTGGCTGACAATTGGATTTAATTTGGTTTCATTTGCTTTATAGGCTCTCTGTATAGAGGCATAGAATGGTTTGGGCTGGGAGGGACCTTTCAATGTCATCTAGTCCAACCACCTACCATTGGCAGCTTGTTATCAACTCAGCCAGGTTGCTCAGAGTGCCATCCAACCTGGCCTTGAATGTTTCCAGGGATAGGACATCCACAACTTCTCTGGGCAACCTGTTTGAGTTTTTCCTTGCCCTCATTGTAAAAACCAGAATTCTGTCTTTAATCTAAATCTACCCTCTTTTAGTTTAAAACCATTATCCTTGTCCTGTCACAACAGGCTGTACTAAAAAGTCTGTCCCCATCTTTCTTATGGGCCTCCCTTAGATACTGGAAGGTGCTCTAAGGTCTCCCTGGCAATTAATCACCCCAGCTTTTCCGGAGAGGTGCCCCAGCCCTCTGATCATCTTCATGGCTCTCCCCTGGACTCTCTCCAACAGGTCCACATCCTCCTTATGTTGGGGACCCCAGAGCAATCAATCTAACAAACTGGTGAGAAAAACCCCAAAGGAAAGTTCCTGTACACACCTGCAAATCCAGACAAAACTGGCCTTGAAGAAGTCCAGCCTCTCCCATGATCTAATTAAAAGGAAATAAAATGAGAAGTCCCTTGCCACAGCAGGAGTTGCCAGCACACTTCTACTGCTGCCCAGAAGCACCATGGATTCCGAGATAACAGTGGAAGAATGGGCAGTACCATCAGCCCAGGGAATTTGTCCAGTGATTGCTCCTGCAAAGTTCACACTCGTGGAGGAGCGCATTGATTTTCTATTAGAAGAATTCAGCCTCATTATTTCCTCTGGAATGGGTAGGAATGGGTATAGAGCAGCCACTTTTAAGGTCAATAGAAAAGGAAAACACTTTCTATCCCATTCTGTAGTTGGAAAGTCCACTGAAATCTGCTTAAGGCTGACCACTTTTTTCCATTTGAGTTCTCTTTCACTTGTACTTGGTTATGTACCTTTTCTTTTGAGCCCATCTTGCTTGAGGAAGGACACAAAACGGGACTCTTGCCTTTCATCTTCATTTATCTTAAACCTAGAAATTAACGTGTAGGCTCTACCAACGCCTGTCCATGGACAAGTTATCAAGACTTAGATATAACTAATAACATTACTAATTTGGATAGAGTAGGGTACAGTCATTTCACATGTTAAACAGAACAATTTATTTGCATACAGGGACAGTATGCAAATAAATTGCAACTGCACTCAGCCTATGTTGTACTGATAACATCACACCTTCATTGGCGTAATAATTTAATAAAGTCCATGTGGAAGTTAAGCCTGAAGAAATCACATCACATCCTAAAGGATTACCGTATTTTGTCACTCCTCCCTACAACATGGTAAGACATAAGAACTGCTTGAATTCCTGTTGTAAATTTTCATGAATTTCTCAAGAATTTTATGAACTGCTCTAGCTTTACATCTGTGAGCGCAGGAACACGTTAGGTGACATGAAAAAAATTTCTAGGTACCATAGTAGGAGACAAAAAGCTTAAATATGCAAGCTGGACATCCCCCAAATACCTACAGAGAACATCAGGATTTTTAACTATCAGCTAATTTCAGTCAATCTCATGATTTTTTGATTTCTTGTGCATGATGGGTGTTTTAAAAGCAATCAAAACCATTGTCCTTTGTGAAAACAGGTGGGATTCACTAAATTCATCTAAGGTGTTGTAAAGTATCTGAGACACCTGCATGGGGCTGGCAGACTTAAGTTAACACAGTCACACAGACCTCTGCTCCTTCATAGCAGCAGCTTTAGGCTAAGTGGGTACTCTGCCGTGTCCCATTTGAGACTCCACAGCTACAGAGAGAAAGCTGGATCCCACTCTAGCAGTTTTCCAAGTGTGAAAACCTTGGCCACTTGCAGTCCTGAGCTGTGTTGTAAGCTACCAACTTTAGCATCTCTGGAGGTGCTCCACTGGCATTCAGTGCAGTGGATACAACCATAACCCAAGGAAGTAAAAGCCCTTCCTCTTTCCAGCCCTGCGTGAAAAGGAGAGGCAGTCATGGCAAATGCAAACACAGCTCAGGTTTAGCACAGGCAGCACCTGCATGACCATCCCTGGGGGCTGTTCCTACAAGGTGAACCTCACACCACTGTGGTCACCCTCACCACCTCCACATCCTGGCATCTCTTTGGTCTGGTGGCCCTCTGAAGAACCACACAGGATCCACCTTGACTGTTCTGTGACAATTAAGGCTAAGGAAGACAGTCACCAGAATTTGTTTTCCTTAAAGTAGTATCCAAATCGAGCCCTTTGAAGATGAGAGGAGCAGGGCGTCTTTCCTGTAGTGATTTTCCTAAATCATAAAGCCAAGTGTCTTCCTCATATTGCAAGAAGCCTTGATGGAAATAATGCAACTGCAACCCAGCATTGAGTAAGCAGCTCACACCAATACCTTCCCTTCACATTTCTTAGTACTGCATTTTTTTCCCCTGTTACAGCAGAAGGTATTTTCATGTAATTAAACATGTAATTTATTTTCTACAATTTCTATGGTTTCTATAATTACAGAATTAGAAGAACAACACTTTAGAATGCATTTCCATAATTTATCCATTCACAGATAATCAAACTATCTATTCCATACCTTTATGCTCGAATACATTACATACCAGCAATAATGCAACAGCTGAGGTGATTTTTCACTCACACACACCCACTCCAGCAATAAACATCATCTTGACTCGTGTAAAAAAGCCTCCAGAACTGTCAATTATATGACATTAAAAAGGCAGGCTACTGGACAAAAGGCTTGGCTAGAGAACTGATTGCAGGCATAAAGAGCATGGTATGCTCAGATGACCAAACGATCAGATGCCAAGGAAGGTGTTCAGCAATTCCAGGTGAGATATTTTTTTTGGTCCCATGAATTCATGCAATAAATGTCAGTAGCAGGAGATGCAATGCCTGCACTGTTGAGCAGCCTTGCTCACAAGTCCATTTTTCTATTGTCACCCACAGTACAGAAGAGTTGGGTTGTTCTGGGCTCTCTTCTGGAGTGAAACAATTTTGGAAAGAAAAATCCAGTTGCTGTTTTAGTAACTTGCTCAAGAGTCACTCCCAAAGTGCAGCATGAACAAGGTTCAGCCAGTTTTGGCTTCCTTTGCTGTATACAAACATGCAAAACCATCCCAGCAGTCTGATCCCTCAAATGTCACATCCCCTTTTGTTTCATGCTTTTAATTCCAGTGGACTGCGAAAACACCCCAGTGCTCAGATTACGTCAGACTTTTGAACTGACAACCAAGCAAAACATAGAGAATAAGTCTTATGGCCATGGCTACCCCACATGGGGCCAGGGGAAATGCATGGCCAAGCGGAGGGGGGAAAACCAAAGGTTTCTAAAGGCTCTGCTCTAGAAGTAACTTGCTCCATTTTGGAAACTGAGATGTTATCTGAAGGGGGGACGCTCTGCATGTGGACAGGTACAGACACTGTGGATTTGCTGGGGCCCCTGAAAGCTCATGGTGTCCATGAGAACTTCTCCAATGCCAAGAAAGTGTCAAAGTTGACAAGAAACAGAGCAGCTTTTAGACAAGAAAAGTGACATGTCCTGACCCTTCTTGGCAGCTGACAACTGTCCAGGGTGGGGTTTAACATAAGAAAGTGTCAACAGACAGGCTTCCCGCTCCTGAGTCATTAGGAGTTGAATTTTAATCATTTGCTGCTTCTGCTCTACAATGCCCTTGCAGCCCTCTAATGCTCCAGTCCTTCCCTGTCCCTGCAAGTCATCCTATTTCTCCTCTCCATCCCACATACTCATTCTCAGCAGGCTTCTGGCTCAGCATGTCTGTGATACATCCAAATAGACTGGTTGACCTGGTGGTTTTCCATATCATTTGTGACTTTGGGCTCCTTTCAAACCAGCCCTGTGCTGATGAAGCGTAGGCAACTTTATGACACAAACTCTTCTTGATTCTGCAGGAATTGTATTTCCTTTCTTTAAAAGCATTTAAAAAAATAAATCAGACAAGACAGTGTGAAGTAACCACGGAGCTGCCAGCCAGAATGTTTAATTTAATCCCTCCTTTGTCACTAGCTTGTCACACAATCCCTGCCTGTGGACACACAACTCCTCTGTGATACTGCTCTCTCCAGAAGAACTAGCAGATGACAGGGATTATTTGTTGGTGCAACACTCTTCAAGATGTAGGAAAGAAAAGAAGATGCAAAGGATGCGCCACCAAAAATGCCCGCAATGGTCAGGCAATTGTGAGCTGCACCCCTGGATAAGCAGTGCCTGCCTGCACCCTGGCGTGCGCGGGTGGGTGGGAAGGGTCGGGATGGCTGTTGGAGGCTGGAGCTGCCTCACACAGCATCTGCATGTCCTGCACCTGGGGACTGCACTTAAGGATTTGTTACCTGAACAAGCAATTAAGGAAAAAATAAAAAAATACATACCTTTTAAAGATTCCTATTTTTTGTTACCCCGGGCCCCTCTTCCCAGAGCGCGCCACAAGAAAGGATCGCCCCGACTCCACTCTCATTTTAAAATGCTTCTTTTTATTTCAGTGGTTGTACATTGGTTGAATGAATTTAACGTCACAACAGAAATAGAATGGCTATTTAACAGACCACTAGTAATTATATATGCTGGAAAAGAGTGAATGGAGGGGTTTCTTTTAATTGTTACTGAAATATTCATTATACGTGTCGTCAATTATGCTGGATGAGAGAGGCAAACAAAAAGGTATTTTGGTGAGGTGCTGTATCCTTTGAAGAAAATAAGCACTGAGACATCTCAAGTTGCTTGAAACCATGTCCCAGCTACAGTATTCACTGTCTCCGTGTTGGCCCATCTCATGGTTCTTTTAGGGGGTTATATTTCTTGTTGTATTTTTTTTTTAATTAAACAAAGCATTTAAAATTTAATCATTTTCATTAGACTTTTTTTTTAAAATATAAACAAAGTTTTGGCAAATAATATTTATACAGAAAAATAGTTTCAGATCTTCCCAAATTTTGAAATAGTCTATAAAATTACTTTATAAATAAATAAAATGCAGAATCTGTTGTACACGTATTTGCACATCTCTGTAATTGCCTCCTTACTGTTAGCATAGGTTTGTACTTGTACAGTTTTCAGGAATATTACAAAGTCATAAAGTCGGAAAGTGGATCTCTTATTAAAAATACATTTTCTCTTTTTGTCTGTCAGTTTATCTGGATGAAAGACCTGATGTATCTGAAGCTTCGTCATCCATGGGCAAAAAATAGTAATATTGGATTAATTGTAAAAAACATAGAATAACAGTAATTTTGAAACATAAAAAGTTCACACAAAATGATGTCTTGAAGAGTTATCTACATAAAATATTTAAACATGGATAATTTACCATTTAGTATTATACAGTAAGCTACTCAAATGCCTAAATTAACTATTATAAAAAAATAAAAACAACTTTGACAGATATAGGCAAGTTGCAGTGTCAACTACCTAGTTATAATGACTGAGAAAGTCTACAAATATTAGTGTTTTAATAGTATATAATGGTGATACCTTAACTGCTAAAGTAACAAGTTAAGATACATTATTTTTCCACAAATTAAACTAACGCAACGTTACAAGCACTATGTTAATTTTACAACCAAATTGTGATTATTTTTTTTCTTTCAGATGATCAAATCTCCAGCTTTATATATAAATAGATAGTAATTAGACATCGGACAAACAAGATTCAGCCTGGAAAATAATTTCCTAGACAAATAATAATATGGTTAGTGCCTTCAGTCGTTCAGAATAGGCAGTGCTGCCAAAGTTTAAAATAGTTTACAATCAATCTGAAGAGGTTAAGTTAAAATACTGCAATCACTAGTAATGTCCACATAGAAAACTTATGCTGCAAACAATTATACATAATATCCATTTATAACAGCTGTCTTGTTTTTTTAAACAATAATTTAAAAACTATGTCATTTATGTGATACATGTGCAACATATAAAATGTGAAATATGAAATATTTGGTACAATAGTGCTTGAAACAAACCTCAAATCAAACAAATGAAATTTTAATTATACATATATAATTACCTTGTAAATCAACAAAGTATTTAAAAAAGTAAACAACATTAAAATCTGCTTCATCCATATATATGTATGTATGTATATATAACATGTATATAATTGTATTAAAGATATCTTCATACTTTTGTGACATAAAATATGTTTTTAAAGGAAAACAATTAAAAGAACTATTTTTTCTCCACTCTAATCTGGTTACAATCTTATAATCCAATTTAAAAAATGCAAATACAGTAATGATTTATTAAACTGAATCTCATTCTACATTCTTAGTGTTCAGTTAATAGCCTAGATTAAAGTCACCTATGAAGTTT
Source organism: Peucedramus taeniatus (assembly GCA_013400575.1). Lineage (NCBI taxonomy): Eukaryota > Metazoa > Chordata > Aves > Passeriformes > Fringillidae > Peucedramus > Peucedramus taeniatus. The sequence goes on along the minus strand of WBNO01002104.1, from coordinate 434,902 downwards.
CAGTGACTCAACTGAATTTTAATTAAATTAGAATATCATACAATCTCTTAATCTACAGCCTTCTTTTTGCCTTTTCTTTTGTTAGTTTGGTCTTGGATTTTTTTTTTGTTTTGTTTGATTTTACACTTCTAGAAATTACTTCTTAACAGCTTGGATCTTTTTGGTAACCTGACTATGAGTTTCAAAGATTATTCACATCCGATGAGATTTGACTGTTGGCATCAGGCTCACTTTCATCAAGTCTGATGTGACAAAATTTAGGCACTTCTGCAAAGTCTATTTTAAAAACATTATAAATATACTCGTAAAATAATATTCTCAAGACTTTGTTCTTTTGGGGATTGAAAGGGGTATGAAGTTCATACTGTGCAAAATTTTTAAAATTTTCTTCTGCTATTCTGCTATGATTCAAATGCAACTTCTCCATACAAGTCAAACACCAACCATGTGCATCTAAAGACTTTGTGCTTTCCTTTGGACTTCTGGCTAGAAATATCAGATTGGCAGGATGATGTGCAGGACACCAGGCTGCGTTTCACCTCCTTCGTCTTGGAATCAGCTCACCAAGGGAGCAAAACCAAGATTTTTTTTTAAACTGAGAAGAAAACCCCGAATCATATTTTGGGTGAAAATTAAACCTGCAACTGGGGAAAGTTTTTAGTCAATGCAACTCAATTATTGCTAAGCTCGAAAGATTCATAAACATGGAATCTCACGAGACTAACTGATCTGGACCATTTTCATTAGGTGTAGTTATGGAGAAACGACAATATTTGCAATAATTAAACTATGCTTAGAAAATCTTTAAAACTAAATGTTATCCTTTATGTCTTGAAACATCACAGCTGGTATCAGGTAGTTAACTATTTTAGGTTGGAGTATAGTAAGCATACCATATTTAATATTCATATATGACATAGCAGCACTAGCTTTTTTGAGTTTTTGATTTGTCCATAAGAACAAATTCTTGACTTAGCATGCAGTTTGTGGCAACTCTAGAGAGGAGGAGACGGGGTAGTATGTACAGTAGCCGTGCTTGGCCATCCGCAGGGAGGCTTCGTGACACTCCGTTCCGCTCCTGCCGGCTATTTCAGGATTATCTGTGGAGAGAAAGGCAAAGCGTGATCGCGCTTTTAGGTGACGCGGGCAGAGCAGTGCGCCCCGCCGGCCAGCGCTGGCCTAACTGAGCTCAGCACAGCTCACACAGGACAGCGTCCCGTGTGGGACAGTGCCCCGTATGGGACAGCATCCCCTGTGGGACAGCATCCCCTGTGGGACAGTGTCCCGTGTCCTCAGGCTGCCTGGGAGGCGTTTGTGTCTCACACACCTGGTTGTCTTCCCCTGCACACAAGTCCTCGTGTGCATGAGAACACGCAGAGGAGGTACTTTATGTGTCAAAATACTGGGGGGCAGTGCTGAATCCAGGGCCTGGCCACAGGTGGGTGTGCACCCTCAGCACCCTGCCTATCAGTGGAGGTGGAAGCCCTGCACCTCCTGGAGGAGCTCAAAGTGCATCCGTGCCTGGGGTGATTCTCCAGCTCCCACCGTGCTCCCAGAAGGTCAGGAATGACCAAGGGAAACAGTGGAGGCAGGGCTTCTTGCCACTAACAAGCAAAAAGATGTACTGAGCTGGGTGTTTTCATGAAGCAAAAGTGTCTTTTCAATGCACTTTTAGCAGCTGCTTATTCCCTAAAAAAATTAACTGCAGATCAGTGATGTTGAGGTTTTCTCACACTTCTTTATGGCAAGGATTTAGGGGGATTACCAAAGTGGTACCTCTGTACACCTAACTAGTCACTAACCTTGCTGCTTTACCTTCCTGGTGCCTCAAATGGAGGGTGAAGCAATCATTTAACAGGTGCATTTTACTTGTGCTTCCAATAATGCAAAGGTTAAATGCACAGTGTGCTCAGCAACCAACTCCACCTGCTCACAAGTATTGGAAAATGGTTCAGATTTGCATCACCTGCCTGAAATGGCTGTCAGTGAAAGTGATATCAAAAGGCAAGGGTGTGATATTTTATCACACCATTGCTATCCTGTGCTCCAGACTTAAGCACAAGTCAAGGAATTAAGAGTGTATTGCCTGCTCTGCCTGTTTCATTTGGCACTTGGCATATTTTTAAGCTGTATTTGCAGGTGGTATGCAAGGCAGTCATGACAGCACTTGGACCTACTTGTGTATAATGAAGCTAGACCACTGCTTAATGCAATATTTATATTAAAAAGGGTGGGGGAGAATAGGTGTTTGGAAAGTAACTTAAGGAACATACTACCTCTGACATACACACCACCAAAAAGAAACAGTTCAGCTCTGCATGGCAGGCGCTTGTCCCAGTCCCCTGCCGCTCACCCCCACTGCTCCTCACAGCTGCACTGCCTCACTCTCTGTACACAAGCATCTCCCTGACCCCAACGACCTTGCCAGCAAGCCAAAAAGCCATTCTTGATTGCCATCAGCTCTGGAAATCTGGTGACATGTGAGGCTCCATTGTAATGACACTGTACAAACACCTGCTGCTCCGAAGGACTTAACATCTAAATACATCATGCACACAACAAGGACATATATTTTTAATGAACTTCCACCCATTGTGAGTTTGTTAGCTTATCACCTATCTTCTGTTTCCTTTTGAAATAACAAAGAAATACCTTTGCTCAAATAATAAAGCCCTGTCTATAACCCTGGTCCAGCTCCAGCACAGTGATTTGACAATACATATAAAGAACACAGCCATGCTGAAAATAAGAAATGACCAAGATTTTCAGCATGGTAATTTTAGCATGTTATAACTCAACATGTCAATGTAATTAATAAAGCAGATTTAGCTACATTGGGTTAGCCATAATCACACAAGTGTATTTAAAGGATCCTAAGGTCTCACTTAATGGGACATAACTTGAAACTTACTCAGTAAGTTTTTTACTCAGTAAAATCCCAGAATTTCAGACACTGCAGCTGACTACATAGTCTGCCAACTTTTGAGGGGATAAACTTGCATTTGCCTATAGCTTTTTTCCCTCACAGTACAGGGAGACAGGTAACTGCCCCTTGTGCCAAGATTACTTTGGTCAAATAGTCCCACAAGACCGGTGTTCACAATTCCCCCAAAATGTGCGACAGAGAAGGCAGAGGGCCTAATCTCAGGCTGTTTCTCGGGAAAATAGTAGGACTATTCCTGGCATTGTGATTAACCCAAGTGCCACTCATCCTGCTGTGTGCCAGGCAGGACAGAGGGGTCCTGGGCAATGTGAAAGAGCAGGGACCTCTTCTCTTCCCTGCCCTGGTGAGTGGCAAAATCCAAGGTAAGGACTTCACTGCTGTGTCCCTATTCCCACCTTTTTTCTTCTCCTGTCAAAACTCAGGAAAACAGCGAAGACAATGTGAACACTTTCCTTTTCTGTGCAAGCATGTCCTGTTTATGGGTTGCAGGTGCCAGAGGAGCAGCTGGAGCTCTCACTGCCATGCCTCTCCTGCTGCCAGTGGCTGTGGAGCTGGCTTGCTCCCACCACATCGTCCTCGATGTGCCGCCCCTCGAACAAGGGCCGTAACTAGGGCATGTTGCACCTGGCTATTTCTAGTACACGTAGGAGTCCTCCTAGGAAAAAACCCTCAAGTCTTTCCTTCAGAACAAGCTTCTCCAGTGCAGAGTCGCAGAACTAAGGAGCTACATTTCTTTTTTAACCTTAGCCACAAAGTGTAAAATGTCTCCCGTAGTCTTTAATTACATGTTCACACCCTATTTCTCAAAAGATATCACAACTCTGCCACAGCTACATACACAGGCATCAGCTTCTGCCACTGGTTTTTTTTTCACTGTGTCTGACAGAGAAACATAAAATGCTAAACTACTTTACATGGAAAACACACTGTGAACCTCTCCTGTTTAATCTACAGATGAAGTAATAAACTGTGATGGAAGGTGGAGGTTATCTAAGTCTGCATCGCTGCTAATTGCTCCATCACTTGCATGCTGCAAAAGGAGAAGCTGTACTAGAGAAGGAATATCCCTGCAAACACTTTCTACAGAGTCTGCACTCCCTCATTACTTGTAAATAGGTCCAGCCACTTTGATGTTCACTACTATTTGAAGAATTACATCTCAAATGCACATATATATGACTTGTCGTATTTGCTCTGATACTTTTATAACATTATACTTCACAGCAACAGGATGTAATGCCATGACACTTTTACCATTATACTTATATATACCATAGTATATATAAGAAAAAACCCTGAAAAACAAGGTTGTAGAAAGAGTGTGCATTGTCCCATGTACAAAAGTCTACAGGTATGCAGAATGGGAATGCATTTTCTCATGCTCTGGATAAGATCCACAGGTGTGGTTACAGACATGCCAGAAAACATCTTCTGCTGTAAAAGATCTAATAAGAAGGCTATTTCCAGCATAAGCAAAACAGCCTTGCACATTGAGTAGCAGCTCACAGAAGATTTAATAACAGAAAAGGGCATTTTTTTTGAGGTAATCACAGACAAAGGTACCCTCTCCATCATCTTCTTGCTTGGTACCTGTTTGAAGTGGCAGAAAGCTGTCTACCCTTTAGATTAAAATCATTCACACTGTGCCAAAGATAGTTAACAGACCTCACTGAAACTAGTAACACAGCGAGTGAACCTAAATTTCTGCAAACTACTTTCTAAATTCACTCCTCAAATTTTTCCAGCTCTTTAGAGGTGACATTTTCAGCTCCTAAATGTCAAGACTTTCTTTCCTTCCAGAGCATGCCTCTTTTAGACCTTTACCTTCAGGACTTCTGAGTGATCATAGTGGTCATTAAGCCCCTTTTGCAACACAGAACTTCCTGAAATTCGGGGTTGCTCATAAGGGTGATACAGTTCTGCAGTGTCATCCAGGGGAATGACAACCAAGAGAGATGTTACTGCCAATGGTTTCAGCTTCTCACCAACTACCAGTGCAGATAAATTGATCTGGGAGTTCCTCAGACCCGGCAAAGTGATCAGTCATTGTCTCAAGACTTAAAAAGTAAAATTGAAAGTCTTTTAAATCAAAGTAGAAATCCCATTTTTGTGAACTCTTTTCTGACACCCAGGTTTACTGCTTTACTTGATACAGTTTATGGAATTGACCAAATTACAGAGAATGACTAGGTTCTAGGAATCACAAGAACACTGTCTGGCTTGAGATTTTCTGTTTTGAAGCTACAATTCACAAAGCTTCTTTATAGTCTCTGACTTAAATTCATTTTCATATTATACAATGATGAATACAGAAAATTTACCATTCTGCATGAATTCAGTTACATGAACTCTTGTTCAACTAAAGACCTGTCACAGTGGATCAGCTAGAAAATATGACTTAGCATCTACCACTGATGCTTCTTTTTCAGATATTTTGAAATTATTACTCCAAAATACAGTGTGCTTTAAAAGCCCTAATATATTTTAAGAAGATGTTAAGATTGTATTTGATCTCCACATTACAAAGCACTTACCCCTCCAAAAATTAACTCAGACATAGCAAACATTCTGGTCTGCTCAGCCTTCCATTTTGAAAGCAATGTAGTAATAGGAGTTTCTTGTAAACAAGATTTATCTCGGAGGATTTCAGACACGAATGCCTCAGCCGGTCACCCATTTTACATCTTCCTAGGCTACCTCAGGCAACTTATTTTAGCATGAGACAGATTATCAACTCATGATGCTTTTTTGCCCTCCACCAAAGGAAAGAGTCTGTGGTGAACCGTTTTCACCAAGGTATTTAACTTTCAAACACCTGCGTCAGGATAGATGAACCCTTCCACAGCGACATTTTCTGTTTGCATGTTTTTCACACGAGTAGCAGACTGGTCAGATATATCTGGGGTATACATTAAAAATGACAGATATTTTCAGACAGCTGGCTCATATCAGGCTGTCTCATAACTTCTCCCTCTTACTAAAAATAAAAGTAACACCAAGTATTTCTTCCTTATGACAAGGAATCCAAGACTATTTATATTTCCCCATGCCTTTGGGAAATGCCTCCATGTCTTTATTTTTCATTTTCTCTTAGAATGTTCTCTTGTGGTATGTGCCTTGTTCCTTTTCTTGAAAATAAACAACTTTTTTTTTTTTTAATTAGTAGTGGAGAAAGATGAGTAAATGTTCAGACACTTACTGAAAGTAATTCCTATTGTATCAGTTATGCCTGGTCATATTTAATTTTTATATAGCCTTACAGATGGATTTTTTCACCTCCTTTTCCCCACAAATTCTGCAGCAGCACCTCCATGGAGCACCATCCCAAACATTCTATCTACCCACACCAGGGGTCCCACCAACACTGTCCCATGGGATAGGTTTTGCCCCTGTCTTGACCACTGACAGCTGAGCCAGCTCCAACTCTTGCTTGCATTAAATGCAGCCTGGACTTTTTCCTTTGCTACTCTTTCTCCCCTGAAACCTTGTTCTCATTTCCAGCACATTATCATTTAATGGATATGTGCTTTGTTTTATTCACTAACCATGGTCCTCTCGTTAATCCAGGGCTGAAGGAGGATTTTCTCTTATTGCTTTTCCATTAATCCAATGCAACCCCAATACATTTGTCTACTTTGCTCATCAATAAGATGACCTCTGATTTGAACACAGCAAGTGAGATGTCTGGGCCACAGATGGCTGCCTGCCCATAGGGGGTCTAAAATGGGGACATCAGGTGTTTCCTGAGGGCTGGAGGTCCTATTTCCTTGGCTTTCTCATAGCCCATTCCCTCACATGGTAATTCTGGTGCCCTGCGCCATCCTCTCTTTTCTTCCCTAAATCTGAGTGTGCCCAGTTTTGCCTGTCCCATATGTTGATAATATGCCTCTGGAAATGGCTGAGGGTCAGATGTCCATGCTGAAGTGGACACATCTGCTCGCACATTTTCATTCCATCAGGCACAAGCTGTTGGCCATCAAAGTGTCATAAAGCTGACAAACACCTTGTCTGAATCCAGCTCTTCATGATGATCTAAAAAAAAGTTCAAGGCAATTATGGGATCTCAAAGGGTTCAAGGGTTCAGCAGCACCATTTTTCTCATTTAATTGTCACGAAGCCCTGAGAGAAGAGACCAAAGCCACTTGTGCTGCCAACTCCTTAGCTTGCTTATGAGCTTCAATAGGTATTTACTCAAGTAATAATGTACAATATTTAAGTTCAACTTAATAAGTATTTACTCACTCTGGAGAAACAGAGGATTAGCTGGTTTAGAAATGAAAGCAATCTGGCTTTATTTATTCTTCTTTAAAGTAATAAATAATGCAGTGCTAAAAATTGATCATAACAGACTCTAATATATTCTACTAAAATCTATTTTTAACTCATTGCAGAGGCAGCAGACAGACTGTATAGAAGTGAGAAAACCACTGCTGTAGTATTTTGGGAGCTCCCGGACAGTGACTGTTTTGGATAGCCACTCAATTTTACCTCCCAGCAGGCCTGAGCTACTGCAATAATCTGTATTTTTCACTTCCTACTTTTAGGTAATTTTCCTCCTCTTCTTCAATCTTAGAAACTACCAGAATAGACTTGCACAGAGAAACTCAGAGCACATGAGTGAAAGCCAAGCACAGGTTGTGCATTATCCGTGGAAGTGCCCATATTTCTCTTGCAGGGGTGTTACTTCTCCACCCCTGACACTTAGCCTTTTTTTTTTTTTTAACAAAACCTGCTTTGCATTTTCCTTTTAGACACCAAGCATGCCCACATCGTGCAACATGAGGCTGCCACTACACATACAGCATCCTTTTCAGGCGAAGGCACCACTGCACACAGAGCACAGCTGGCACTTCTGCAGGCTCCTCAGCAGTTATCACCACTCTGAAACCCCTCCTCTTCCAAAACCTGGCACTCCAGTTCAGACTCCCTTCAAAGCAAGAGACAACATTCAGAACTAAACTTCAACACAGAAAAGTACCAAATGTATGTTCATCAAAGTTATTCGTAAGACCTTTGGACAGTTTTATAAAACTCACTATACTCAGAACTTCTCAGAGGAAATCTTAACCTTCCTGACTTTTGACTACTTCCCACTTCCTTAATTTTCTTCTTCTCTCATTACCCTTACATAAACAGACACACATACTAGTGTGTGCCATGGCAGGTAATATTGCACCAAAAATGAAGTCAGGCAAGTTAGCAAATTTTTGTGTCCAGATGAAAGTCACAACAGATACAATCAACAAAAATAAATATATAGATGTTTCCAGTGCAGCCTCCTGCACACTCAAAGCCTAAGACTGGCATTTCTAGTAGGCAATAAATCATACACCAAGATAAAAATATAATCTTTGTTTAATTCAAGGAGAAAGTACTTGGAGCATCTAGAGATGTCCAGATGCAATTATTTTAAAGGACAGAATCCCAGACAAGTACATCTGGAGCTCCACACTGCTCTGTGTTGTTAAAATGTTATGATGGAAAAACCCAGACTCACATGAAGCTGTGTGTATAAACCATGAAACAAACTCATTTTCCCCCAAATGACTACAAAATTAGTGGATCTCAGAAATAATTTCCTATGTTTAAATAATAAATATATGCCCCAAAAGACTTTTACTCCACTTGTCAAAGTATCAGTTGTTGAATAATTGAAAGCAAGAACATAAAAAGAAGTTATCATATCAAACATCAACACTTTTTCTTTAAATTTTTATTACAGGGAAGGGAAATCTGTTTTGATTTTTGTTATATAAAAGAATGAAGCCTTTGCTTACTGCTGATGTTGTGTGACACTGCCATCTAGCAGGATACCAGAGGAAGTCAGGTTTTAGTCCTATACAGGGGAGAGGGGTATGATGGGAGAATTTCTAAAAAAAAACCCCAAAACAAAACAGAGATTTTTCCATTTCTTCCCCACTGGCTTCTTGTATATGAACATGCAATCTAAAGTTCTATAGACAAGCCTGCTGGAACTTTTTATCATCTACAAAGGAACAACTTGCATTGTTAAGAGGCAAAAAAAATTATTAAAACAAAGACTTGGTTAAAGTTTGCATGAAACTAAAATAGAGTTCCATTATATTTTCCAGGGTAATCTTTTAGTTTTGCTTTTCTAGTTCCTTAGAAAATATTTTTGCCACTTATTTTGTTACATCAGTTGTTTCAAGGCAATTCAAAGGATGTTTCCTTGACACTGTTCAAGATTTGCTGTGGGCTTTAATATTGGAAACTCTCACTTGAGTCTGTGAGTCCCAGCTACTCACCTGTAACTCGGTGTCAGACAAAATGACTTGAGTGAGATGAGACTTGTGATTCTTGTGAGTTTAGCATGAAAGAAGCAGCAAGCAGTTTAAGTTTGCCTTTCCTACTGTGACAAGCTGTTGCTATTTAAATACCTTCTCTAGAGAAATGATTCTTCAAGGGTCACTTAGGTTTGTTTTTCCAGCCTGGTGCAGGTACAAAGCAAGATGGTCAGTTCTTAGGTGGGCTCGCTAGATGCCCAACACTGTTCTGCTCTGAGCTGGCTCCCTGAAAGTATTCCCTCTGATAATGTGTCTGAGGATGGAACCTGTTCCTCTGTTTCCTTTTCTGGACTTTTCCAAGTCAGATTCAAATCACTCTTTCTGTTGTTGGAACAGAATTTTCTATAGGAGCATTTAACTTGGAACTTAATTGAATTTTTAGACCAAAACTTTCAGTTAAAAAAAAAACCCCAAAGCAAAACTAAAATTATTTAGATACTCATTATTCCCAGAAGAAGTGTTTTCCTACCTGTTCTCTCATTCCCTCAGAAACTGCAACTAAAGGTTTTCTATGAATTTTGCATAGGCTCTTATTTGTAATGTTCGTGCATGCTGGCACTAAGGATGTAAATAACATTTCTTTCCACTTCCCACCTTCCTTCTTAAAAGCCTGCTTTTAAACAACAACAACAAAAAAAGGTCAATTTCCTACTATTTACCAGATTTTTCACTTAATTTTTTCAGCACATTGCTAGTTTTCTCCCCATTTACAAGTACAGCAGGTTTCCATGAGGAAGAAAGGGAAGGTGAGAGAGTGAAAGCCTTGTCAGCAGCCCTAGGGACAGCTCTCTGCCCTGCCAGACAGCCTCCTAGGGTTACAGAGGAATGGAGAGGAAGCCCTGCTGGGGCACACCAAGGAATATTTGCACAAGGCAGCAACTGGCACATCTGCTTTGTGCAGAAGGAGAGATCACCTCGAGTCATGCCCCATGACATTCTGGTCTGAGAAGAATCTGCCTCCCTTGGGAGCGGTCCTGCCTCTGCAGGCACCTTGGCAAGGAGAGGTGCTCTGTTGCTGCACGTCCCAGCTCTGCTCCCTCCTGACAAAGCCACCACACGTGGTGTCCCAAATCCCAAAAGCTTGGCATGTTTGTATTTTACACTATGTTAAATAGTTTTGGAATTCTGGGGCAAATATTTTAATTGTCCTTTTGTTTGTGACACTCGAACATAACTATTTTTACTTTTGCTTCATTGTATTCTAACAGATTTTGACAGAATTGAAGGCTACTGAATGATTTCATAATTAATATCTGCATAATTGCCACCTAATTCAGTGCAAATGCTGATGCATAATTTAAAGCAGCTGTGCCAGATAATCACAAGCCTTAGCATGAGACAGCCTGTTGATCTTATATTTCTTTTTAGACACAGGCTCTAAGTATTTCATTTTTCTTTTGGATATGTTCTTTACTATTTCCTTCTTGATAAAAGGTCACATAACCCGTAGAATAATGTCACTAAATAACATCTTTAAGCATCATTCTCTATTATGCTATTTTTATTCTATCAGTCTCTGCCCATTTTCATTGGTACAAAAAAAAAAAAAAAGCCATGAACTGTTCTGAACTGATGTGATGTGAGCAAGACTCACATTGCTTGGAATGGCTTGGAATTTGGTGTATGTCCTCTAATAACTGGGAACTATGGAAACACTCACTGAACCTGAGGACACAGATTAGGACACAGAAATGCTGGTGTCTTAACCCCCTGCCACACTCACTGAGGTGACACAACCTAGTCAGTAAGCCAACAAAGCCTGGAGGTCCCTTCATGCGGTCACCAGCTGCAGGCTTGGGCCATGTGCTCACCAGGGTTTCAGTACCACTTGGGCTAAGGGCCAATGTCTCTTGCCTGTCATTCAGCTGCCACTTCAGATGTAGGTGTGCAAATTTGTCTGTAGGTCCTGTACTGCATCTGCCAAGCGTGTGAAAATGTCTTGGGTAGTGCAGACGTCCAAGGTTATCTCAGGACAATCTCAAATTGTGTCACCAGACACACGTTTAGGCAACTGAACCAAGCCCTGTGAGACTTTTGAAGCACAAGCCAGGCTACTCTACAGATTTCATCTGACTGGGCTGATAAACTTCACAGTCTACAATGGGTACTTGAACTTGTATCTTGCATGTAGACACCCATACTTAGACCAACACTTAAGTGTCTTAATTTTGGGCGGAGTGCTAACCTTCTAATCCTTGTAGGACTCACCAAGATATATACAAATATAAATGGAACAGTAGTGAGGCTTTCTAATTTAGAAATTTAAAGCCCCCACAAGGAGGTGTTTGCCATTATTTAAATCTCAACTTCATCCCCAAAAGTCAGAATAACATCTCTCTCAAATAATGCCAGGATAAACCATCCTCTGTTAAATTACCTTTGGTGTGCAGGGTAGAGGAAGTCACATTTTTCTGCATTTACATTAACAGAAACATCCTCATCTCCAAGTAGGCTCTATCTAATCTTTCCCCAAGTTTCTAACACTGTATTTTCTCAAAGAGCAAACAGCAAAACAAGAAGAGAAAAAAACTTCAAAAATAATTTTCCTTAAGATCTGTGATTTTTATATCACCCTGAAATTGCAACACTGTACATTCTTAGCCTAAAAAGAACAGTAACTATTGCTCTTTCCCTCTACAACCACCTGAAGGGAGGTGGCACCAAGGGGGGGATTGCTCTCTTTTCCCAAGTAGCAAGTGATAGGATGAGAAAAAATTAGATTGGATATTAGGAAACATTTCTTCATGGAAAGGATTGTCAAGCACTGAAGCAGTGCCCAGAAGAGTCACTATCCCTAGAGGTATTTAAAAGATGTATAGCTGCTGCACTTAGGGGCATGGTTTAGGGGAGAACTTGGCAGTCCTGGGTTAACAGTTGGACTCGATGATCTTAGAGGTTTTTTCCAGCCTAAATGATTCTGTAATTCTACCTGTGAGTGAAGCTCAGCAGGTAACAGTTTTCTTGCTTGCTTGAGTATTGCTAGTCCACAAGCTGAAGGAGTAACAAAAGCTTTGTTAAAGATCTCTGAAGTATATATTTACACACAAAGACTGTATTAATATTTTAAGCAGGACATCTTGCATACCTCTGTCCACATGCATGCACTAGAGGGAGCTAGGACCAAACCCTCTGTATTCATGTCCTAAGGCTGCTTCTCACCATCATTTCACACGGTTTCAAACTTTGCTCCAAGAAAACGCTGTCAGCATCTCCAAACAACTGAACTGAAAGTTCATCAAGCATCTGCTCCTGAAGTGGGCTTAAGTAGCTGAGGCTTCAAGCTCCATCCTGGCAGGAATGGCTGGAGCAATTGTGAAGCGCAGAAGAAGGAAAAGGGGAAGGGCCTTTTATTTCTGACCAGTCATGCTCCTGGACATGTACCTTTCCAGCTACCTTTCACTGGAAAGCTGAAATCCTCTCCCCTCCATTCCCTCTTACCACAGACTGGCAGCTACAGTAAGTGGGGCATTTTGCTGCATCCTGTTTACATTGCATCGCACCAAAGCAATTCTCTTCCCCTCTGAAGTACACTGCAAGAAAATTATTTTTAAAATTTAACATTTGTAAGTCAGGAAAAGCAAGAGGTGCCAAATTTTCCATATGTTTTTAACTGGTGTCACCCTGCACAGATGCACACAGTACAGCCTTTAACTCTACGCAATCTTCTCATGTGCTTCGTGCCATACATTGGACACACAATGCCCTGAGTTGCTGGCTAAGCATGACTGACAGTGTGTGCCAATGCAGGTGTATTTGGAGCTCTTACTTGTGTTATTTTCTGAAAGAAAGGATATACAGAAGTCATGAGACATAGTGACTTTTTTTTTTCAAAGTAGAAACTGACAGCACATACTAAACAATTTACTGGACCCAACGGAGTTATTATGTTTTATTATCCATCAGCTGAGACTCCATAACTTTTGAGATGTTGACTTTTCCCTTCCACTTGTGCTTCAAAGACACTGGGATCATCACACTCAATCCCAGAAAGACCAGCAATCTTTCCCCAGCTCAGAATACTAAACCAAATGATATTAAGATAAATTATTAAGCCCTGCTAAAACTTTATTTTCATGCCCAGAATTGTGAGGATAAGCCGTGGGAGCTGAAATAGGACAAGCTGAAGGCTGCAGGATGTAAAAAAAAGCATGGTAGAGACACTGGAAAGAGGAAACTGTACCTTGCAGATATGTAAAGCAGTGTGGCACAGACTAGAAAAGGAAATTTTATCTGGTTGGGAATAAAGAAGTCCTTTTCTGAAATACTCAGGAGAGTTTAAACTCATACAAGAGGACACAAAGAATGCTATGACCATGAACAAAGTCATGTTAATTACCAAGTTAATAACCTGCTCCTGCTATGTTTCTTGTGCTAAAGAAATACTGAGAATTTGAGCCACAGAGTTACTGTGGGGCTTTCCTAGCATTGTAGCTTTGTCTCCAATCTTAGGATGTTGTAAATAAACAGAAAACTTGGAGTTTTGTCTCTTATAAAGAAGAATGAACTACTACTGCTTTCCCTACTTTGAAATACATGGTTTTTTTAACAGTAGCTTTTAAACACTTACAGTGACTAAAACAAAGACAGGAGTGAGAAAAAAGAAGACTGTGATGGCACATGCTACAGAAGCCAACAAGCTCCTGAGGTGGGATTCATCTCCCCACATGCAGTGGTGCAGAGCTTTTGTAACATACCTACATTCATTCTACAGGCAAGGGACAGAGGCAAGACCCTCCAGGGAAATTTACCCTGTCCTAACCCAGACTTCCAGAAAAGCAGATGATCTAGATGCCAAACTTACAAATGGCTGAAGTTAAACAAGTGAAAACCCATCCTCCTGTTAAACCATCCATTAATTTCAGGATGGAATTGTATGCATACACACACACACATACACAAATATATGCAACTAGATAAATACAGACACTTTCTACAATTCCTGTTAAATTTAAAATTCTATAATCCTTCAATGCAAACAAAATCTGTTCTAGGAAAGAAGGGGCTCTGCCTGCCATCCTGATAGATGAGAAAGAGCATTAAGGCACACCTTTGTCTTCTCAGTGGCACTAGTTACTTGCATGAAAGTGTTCCCATTAACTTAAAAAAAACCAAAAAACCAAACACTGCTTACTGGTCCTTTTGTAGGCATCCATGTATTTATTCTACCTTCAGCCCCAGTCAGCCCCTCTGGCACTCAGGAGTACAGGTGGTGGAGCTGCCCCAGCGGCATTCCTGTGCTGGAGAGGGTCCCTGGCTCAACCTCTCCCCAAACCATCCCATTTTCTCTTAGTCCCTTAGCATCTTCAAGTCCCTCTGCCACCACTTTGAGATCACAAAACTACACTGGATACCACCATACAATTTTCTGCTGTAGATGCTATTCTGGGAAGGACTGTGTAATGCACCATTTGCCTGCTGCACTTTCATCCTTATCCCAAGCCTTTTTTACAAGCTAGCTCTCAGAAAAGTAAGCACAAAACAACAACCCTCTTTTGATGAAAATGCTAGAAGCAAAAACATCACAATGTTGGCAAATGAACCTTAAAAACCCAAAGAAAATGGACTGGTTTGTATTTCTTTAAGAAAGTAGGATGTATTTCAGAGGTAGTATATTTTTCCTAAATTATTAAAAACAAATTCTTGCAGCAAGTTCTATTTTTCCATGGGATACCTCAATAGTTTGGGGAATGCCAGTTAAAAAAATAAACCTGTTAGTATAACATTATTAAGCAAAACATTTTCACAGATTTCTTTCTAAGTCCTTGGCAAGTGGAGGGGAAGGAACCAACAGGACAGCATTTCTACTGGGTCTGCAACAGCTTGTCAGTCTGTCCAGGAGCAACACAAGGGAAAATGATGGGGACACAGCTCTTTGCTTTCTTCTGGTGAGCAAATCTGCTTGTTTGCTTTTCCATCTGACCTCTCAGAACCTGAGGGGACCCCATCTCAGGTGGAAGTGCCTGAGCATGGTCCCAGAGCAGGAGAAAAGCCGGAGTGACCCAACTGCTGTGCAAACTCCTCTCTCAGCACATCAGGGTGGGAATCACCCCCACAGAGGAGTCAATGCTACACACCCCAGGCTGCAGTAGATATGTCTTCCCTGGGAATGAGGTCCTACAGGAAGAGGGGAAACCCAACCAAAATGAAAACTGCCATTAACTTAAACTGCAGAAGAAGAGGAGAAAGTATCATTTTTCCTAGCCTACCTCAGACAATAACCCTTGGGATTCTTTCTATCAATGTTTTTCCTTGGGGAAATATAATTCCCAGGTTAAAGATACACTTTCAAATATAAAGCAGGCATAGTCATAAATATCTTGATTGCTGTTTTGTATTTACAGAAAACATTCAAATTTTTTTTCCAGCTGCCTTGTCCTGCTTGTGATTTTTGACAGCTTCCATGCTTACAAATTAGCCACCTCCACACCTCATGGAGAAGGCTACATTAACACACCTGAATGTTTGAAACCTGCGATGATCTTCCTTCTGAACTTAGGAGTTAATAATAGACTTTGGTAAGTAGTCCAGTGCTACAGTGATTCTAACTCCAGCTGGGTTAATTACACATTAATTAGGTACAAACATCGCAACACAAAACACAGCTACATCATTATTTGCAACAAATGTTAACTCTAAATAAGTGCAACCTGTCCCACAAACACTTGCTATAAACGACTTAAAAATAAAAGTAAAATTTGATGGGGTAAACACAGAAAATAAAAAAAAAAATTCTCGGTGAGAATTTTTTTTGTTAAAAAAAATAAAATAAAAATCTCAGCACTCATTTAGAGTTCAGGATCTTGTGAAAGAAAGCTTTAAAAGGAGCAAACCTGATTTGCTGTGGCTGTTGCGGCGAAGGGAACACTTGTTGCAGGAGTTGTTGCTGCAGAGACAGTGGCGGCCGTAGCGTTGTGCATCATGGGTACTTTCAGGAGGGGAACCATGGAAGCAATGAACAGGAGGGTGCAGCATTATGGTAAGAGAAGTGGAATTTTTGGCATGGTGAATATCAAGAGCGGCAAGCCATCGTCATGGGTTAAACCGGCAGATGGCATGCAATCACAGTGCAAAGCGAGAAAGCGTGGCGGAGAAATAAAAAAAAAGGGAAAATAGCTTATTACAAGTACAATTAAAGGAAGGTTGTCAACACAATCGGCGATTCCCAGAAAAAAAAAGAGTAAGGACCACTGAAAATGCAAGTGCTGTCTTTAAGAAGATTACTTGTGCAAATGAGGCCTTTACCAAAATAGCCCCTTACCTGCGGATTGTTATATGCATAATTTGTTTTCCCCCAGTACAGCTATAAAGCACTTCAAAATAAAATCCTACTAAAAAAACCTAGTGGTTTATACTGGGAAGAAAATTGTTAAATGTTCATTTTAATTTTTAAACACAATTAAAAATGAATTATTTTCATGTATCTTCATTTTGAAGTAAGCTGGATACTCGACATCTTTCTTTATAATCCAATTTATGCGTTTTTTCCTACTAGCACTGCATAACTGTTCGACTTTATCAGAGTTAAATTACCATATGCTTGAGGCAAAAATCAGGAGAGGGATGATAATAATTATCCTGATATATATACTACTTTGTTTGATCTAAAAAAGCAAGATCGATTTTGTGAAAGACACTGCTTTTGCTCATTTTAAGAATGAATTTTAATCAGCATCTTCATGGGGGAATTATTAATTTGATGTTTTAAAGGCTTGATATTTTAACTGTTTATGTGAGTAGGCCCAAAACCCAGAAATAAAATCGCTGGATAGGGCAACAGAAGAAAGATTACTTTTCTGTCTCAGAGGCTGTTGCATTGGACTTCCACTTTGCAAGCTCAAAATGTTAATTTCAAGCTGCAAATGTATTTAAAGAAGGAGTGAGATTCAGATCATGAGTTTCAACAGAACCTCTGTGGATCAAAGTAGGCATTTCTGGGAAACGCTGATAAAACTTTCTAACACACAGCAAAGGAGAAATAGGCACACCACTATGAAACTTTAAAACACTGATGAAATTTGCTGGCTTTTTCCAGTATTTTATGATTTTATAGTACTAGACAATATAAAATATAAAGAGAAATAAAACTTTGAAAACTGAAAAGCAGACTGGAATTCATGGTATTATGCTTTTGCAGTGTAGTTGTTATAGCAGGTGATATCATGTCTAAACTGCAGCTTTCATCTACAAATCTAAACATTCTGCAAAGTCAACCAGAAGGACAAGCGAACCTTTAATTCTAGTCAGTGGCTAAACCTTGCCTAGAATTTTTGAAACAAGTGAATATACATCATATACAGTATAAAAAAAGAGATCAATAAAGAAATTTGGAACCTACCAATACTGGTAGCGGGTGTCATGCACAAAACTGACCCTGCGTGTCATGCAATGATAGGTGAAAAAAGTGGATAAAGGGAAGAAACAGGTTAGCTGTTTAGAGTTAACATTCAAAGTGAGATTCAAGCATAACCACAGAGAAGTAAGTTGGTTAAATGAAACTGTAAGGTCATTCACAGTTTTGCTCAAACACAAAGAGGTGATTGTGTCCTTACTAAACTTCTGTACGTACTGTGTAGATTTTGGCATGTTTCTGAACATATTCAAGATACTTCATAAACTTTTTTTTTTACTTATTCATGTTATCCTTTCACTTAGTGCTTTTGCAGCAACAGGTTTTTGTTTATAAAAACACCCATGGTTAAAGACCACAGTATTTGGGACTTTTAGAATTCATTGCATAATTCAGACAGCTCAATGTTGCGCAATCAACATTCACCAATTTTTTTGACATGTGGTAGGAAAAGAAAGTGGAATTAAGACAATATTCTACTGCAAGGGCTCTGCCAAATTTGTGTTTGATGTTAACCTACCCGTTCTTAACACAAAGAAAACAGTACTTTGACAAGTCCCAAGCTAAACACCTCAAAGCATGTAACATTCCAGCAGAAGGCTCCCAGCGCACCTCAGAGATGCTGTGGAACGACTGCTCACCTGCCATGAAGTTTACCTTTGGTGCCTAGCCCATGTTTAACCTTTCTGGAAAGGCCAAATGAAAAGAAAGAGATCAGCCTTTTTCCAGTACAGTGCATACAGCAAGCTGGTGAAGGCAAGCAGGTAAGGAGACTAGAGCAAGGTATGTGCATATTTGACACAGAGTCGAATATGCTTCCCGTGTTCCTGCTGAGTTACTACTGCAGCCCCGTCTGGGACTGTCGCAGGACCTGCGTGACTATGAATGACCTTACCCGAGAACAGTCCCCAGAGAATACACAAAGTTCCTCCTCTAGAGGCTATAGAAACACTAACAAACAGCAATGGGAAGAGAGAAAAGATCTGCTGTTTTTAAGATCATTCACCGAACAATAAGGAGAAGGTGACAAAGCAATCAAACTGATGTAAAACAAACAAAGTGCAGAACTTTGGAGGTAAGCCATGCTAAGTCAAGCCCCACACTTTTTATTAGGGGAGCCAGTGGTTAATAAAGCAGAGAAGTTATATAAAACAATTAAGTTTTATATATATTCCAGCAGCAAAACTTGTCTTAATATTTAACACACACGCACACACACACAAGGAACACATTTGAAAATTATACCAGTTTAGAAAATATCACACAATCATTTAAAATCCAGCAGATAATGTCATGCATTGCTCCTCAGACGTGGGTTGCATTACAGTCCTTACACCCACCAAATCCAATCTTCTCAGGAAATGTGGGAATATCAGATGTATCATCTTTAATGGAAAGCTCATGACACCCATTCTTATAGAGGGTGTTCCCCTTTCCTGAACTCCTCCCATACCCCACTCCTCTCTTTAATATCCTTCCTTGGAGCTGATGGTGTTTGAAAAGAGCAAGAAGTTCACACTTTAAGAAAGTTTTTCTACTCTGGGGCTTGGGCTCCATCTGCTATTTTATACCTGTTTCTTCTTCTTTTTTCATGCACTTGTGTTGGGGCTTGGCAACAACCTGGCCCTTAAAGTTTGGTTCCAAGATCCATCCTTCCTACCACCACAAATTTGTCAGCTAAAACTAGAATTACAACAATTAGCTGGAAAGAGGGATGGACAATAAAAAGTACAAAAAGTGAGCTACTTAAGGAAGCATGAACATTCCAAAAGTCTGGAAAATGTCCAAATGCTTTTATGCTTTTTCACTGAAAAAGGTTTAAACTACAGTATTTTCCATAGTTAATTTGAAGTCCTTGTCAATTGCAAATAAGAACAATAAGCCCTGAAAGGGAGTGCTTAAGAAGGAAAAATACCTATCATACTACAAATTCTCATAGTTTCAATGTAAAATAAATTTGTGGAAATTTCTGCATGTTCTGTAAGCACAGGGCAGTCTTCCATTCATGTCCAAATAGGCGGTCTCACAATTTATTTATTTTTTTTTCAAACACTCCCATAAATGTCAGTGTGTTTTCTGCCACACATATTCTGGTGCACTGATGTGCTAAAAATAAGGCTATGCTATTACTTACTATTACAAATACGGGGGCAGGCTCCAAGGTTGTTACTGAGGCCTTATAGAAAAATTCCATGAAGTCAAAACCATCTGTGTTTGTTTTTTATCTTTAAAAACATATGGGAATGCTGATAGATTGGGAAATCATCATGTGTTGCCTTTCATTCCTTGTTTAACCGACATTATTTCGATAGACTAAAATAACATTGCTGAAACGTCAAGCACATTTGCAAACACGTAGTTTTAAACTATTCTGAAGTTCACACTCGAGAACACCCTGACACTAAAATATGTAATTTGTTAATTACGAATGAAATCACAGAATTCCTTAGGAGGGAAACTCTCCTTTGGGGAGTTGGAGTGGGAGTGACTGACACAATTTAGAGAGTTGTGTTGTTACTGCTCACACGAGCACCCAGCACATCCCTTCTCTTGCAGTGTTAAAGAGAAGCCCTGCTACCAGCCAGGGTGCAGGTCAAGCCACCTCTGAACGCTCTGACTTTCACAGAGCTCTGAGCACTGAAATGTTAATTACATTCACTCATCTTCAGATCATCCCTATGAAGAATTATAACCCCAGCTATGAGCCACAAATGCTAGGAAAAGTTCCGGTGGCTCCAAAACCACGAAAATGCATCTGATGCCTGAAAACCCTTAAGTACAGCTGTGGGGAATGATGTGTTTTGCCAGTGCTTCCACGCATGTATTGATTGGAAGTTTATGGCTGGTGTTCCCTTTCTCAGGGTGCTCGTGTGGGGCAGAGGAAATCCCCACAGCTGAAACACAGCAGCTGAGGGAGCAGGAGGACGTTGTGGCATCTCTGAAGCACGACGCTTTTCCCATCATTTTTGTTAGTGGAAACACATGTGAGTCAAAATCCAGCCAATTTACAGTAGGCAAAAAGGGGCAAACTCTGGAGAATGATGAGCAAGGCTATGAATGTACAAAAAAGCAGCTTAACGGCATGTTGAAATTTCTGCTTGAATTCTTGTCCTTTGCAAGAGGAATTAAAATAACGTGCAATCATCTGTGCAGGTTTCACCTCAAGTGGAGCAGGGAGCATAATAAAACCTTCTGTTAAGTGCAACTGCCTGACACAGAGGCTACCTCAGGGACACTAAACTGGTTCAATGTGGATACAACATACCTGTTGGGATAAACGCTGCATGTTGCTGCAACTGAGCATTGGCAAGAGCCTGTTGATAGTGCAAGACACTGGGATTGAAAACGGCACTGGCACCATTGCTTTTTTCAAGTGCTTGTCTCTTTGGTAAAGGGTGAAGAACACCAGGAGGAAAGGCCTGTAAATAAGAAAGTTAGTTAAAATGGCTCCATTTTTAAGACCTTGTCCGTAACATATACATAAATACAATAACTTAGTATTTTTTAAAGCGGCTAAAGATGCCTCGCCATGCATATTAACTCAAAGCACAGCAATGTAAAATGAGTGAAATTTTGTTACTGGTAGCAAAAGCATGGTACTATTAACCTAGAACTGTAGCAGCACAACTACTGAAAAGAAACGTTTGCTTTAAAGCAACGAAAATGGCATTGCCTTTAGGTAGGTTTTGAAGTATTACAGGGAGAAAAAACCACTTGTGTTTCATTGCCAAGTATTTTCTTTTATTTTTAAATTTAAATATCGTTTCCTATTATTATACAGATTAATGGATTACGTAACGCATTTTCAATTACAAAAGCAGTTTTATCTCAATTCGACTTTTCATGAGACATTTAAAAAAGATGAAACTGTGTTAGGAACCGAACTAAATCGTCTGCGGTCTATTACGTATGAGAATGAGATGGATAAATAGAGCTTCCGGTAAATTAATGAATATGTGAAATCATTTCCGGTTGATGTTCGAAAAGTAAAGCGATACAAATTTCATTAGTTGCTTCTCTGAAGGAAAAAAAAAAAAAATTATAATAAAACAAAATAAAAATTAAAAAAAGCTACATGCAAAGCAAAAGGTGAAAGGTCAAAGTACCAGGTCTACAGTTGCTTCGAGAGGTCGCTTCATTGCTTTGGCAGTCGACTGAGTCTTTTAATAACAGGCAGCGAGCACATGATGGCAGTGGGCCAATGGGAGTCAAGCGAATTAACATACAGGTAAACAGCAAGCAGAGGTGCGTCATGGGAACGGCATTGCATTTGTGGATAGGTGAGAAGGAAAAAAATATTCTGAATGCAATATACAACATACAAAACACTAGGCATGCACAACAACAAAAATGTCTTCTAAAGAAATGAATATTACATTTTGAATTAGTACCGAAGCAAAAATGCATCTACTATACCTTAGTTAAAAGCATATAAGAGAGTAAAATATAGATGTTTGAAATTCAGGAAAGTTGAGTAAAACAGCAGCTTGCAGACACTATTAAGCATCATATAAACACTTCACAGAGATGCAGAAAGTTTTAAGGATACACCTATTGGAATTCCTGATAAGTCAGTGCGGTCACATTTTGAAGTGGGAAAATTGATTTTGGGGGTTACATTTTCAAATACAAAACACCAGTGAAAGTTGTAATGCATTACAAATGCTATTACTATCAGTGCTTACAAGGTGAGTGTCTTAATTTAGAGAAGTGAATCATTCAATGGTCAAAATGAGAGAGATTCTTCTGCGCCAATACAAAACACAGTACATAGTATGTCCAGTTACACTAACTTATCATTAATTCCTTTTCTTTTCTCCTACAGCTGGGTCATTTTTGTAGATTTTTTTAATCTCGTAACTTACCACATTACATTGAGAGGGAAAAAGGTCTTTCAGAATTGAAAACATACTTTCTAAATTTTGCTACAACCTTCAGTACTAGCTTCAGGAGCAGGGAGTCAAATTGGACTCCCAGTTCATAAGCCAACATTAACATATGAGTTATGATACTAGTCCAGCATTATTAATTTTTCAAAAGAAAGTATTTAGGCATAGTACATAGGCATATACATTTATGTATTCTTTCATAGTAAATTCAAACTTATGGCTGATATGACAGCATTCTGTAAAAAAAATTTCTCACATAAAATATCACTTTCAAGTTTTATAGTGGAAATAATCCTTACAAACCTTTAGAAAGGAAAGAAAAATTTACTTAGAAATTTAAATTTTTACTTCTGTTTTTAAGCACAGGCTGATATTTAGCTCTTTTTAGAACATGCAGATCATGTCTACCTTGAAATCAGTATGTGGAAATCGGGAACAAAAGTTGAGGTGGAGGAAGAGGACAAGGCACATAATGCCTGCAAACACCTTGTGGTCATAAGTTTATCAGGTGCCAACAAGGTATTCTGCTGGGCAGTCCTCATTATTCCTTGTACCTGTCTCTGTAGCATGACTCTTCTCAACACCCTCCTCATCCCTTTAGCACTTTTCTGGATCTACAGGATCTGCTCGTTCCAGGATCTCTCCGGGCCCAAGACCCAAACACAACAAGAAACGCCTAGTCTGAAGTGGGGGTCTGGACAGACTTCTGTCTAAGCAGGACACTGTGCAGGTACCACTGCAGAGGACATCACTCCCCTGCCTGGGGCACAGCCTCAGAGCTACTCTGCCTCTACCACAGAGGGAAGTCGACACAGAGGTGATGCAGTACAACTGAGTTCAGCACTATGCGAGGATGAAGTCCACAAGTTTAAATCAACATCCCTAAGAGTAAAGTGTTCCAGTTAATTACCATTATTATCCAAATACAGATCTTATCTAATCTCACTTGTTAACTTATTATCTCTCTGTTTATTATTGCCTTTCTCCAATTTTCTCCATGCTCTTCTTAACATCACACCATTCCCTACTTTGAAGCTTTCTTCTGGCTTTCCCCTCATATTCCTCAGCAAGTTCCATCTTAGTCTTCCCAACCCAAAGGCTTGCTCTGTTCTAAACATACTCATCAACCTTGCTTCCATGTAGTCTCCCATTCTTTTCAGGTTTTCAGACTGCTCATTTTGCTCTCCTACATTAATATTTTATTTCATCCTGATAGTAAAACCTCCTTTGCCTCTTTCTGTTCCATCAGATTATCTCCTTATCAACATTTGATCTACATAACTAACAACCAACGAACCAATAGCTACAGGATACAGAGGAAGAGGATACAAAAAGGAAATAAAGGTAATATTAAAAATTATTAAACATCCAAGGCATAGTATTTGCCTGGCATAAGGCACATTGGTATGCTATAATGTCTCCTGGAATACAAGCAAGATCCACACAGCAGTGGCCTCCATGAATGTGCAAGGAGCTCCTGACTAAACTCAAATGAAAGGAAAGCCCACAAGAGGTGGGAGCAGGGACAGATGGCTCAGGAGTAACAGGGACACAGCCTGAACATGCAGGGATATGTTAGGAGAGTCAAAGATCACCTGGAGTTGAATCTGGCAAGGGATGTGAAAGACAACCAGAAGGGCTTCTCAGGAACAAAAGAAAGACTAGAGAAAACGTCCACTTGACTTGAGACACTTGACTAGAGAAAGTTTCCATTGCTGAATGGGGCAGGCAACCTGGTGACACAGAACATGGAGAAGGCTAGACTTCTGAAAATCCTTTCCATCTCAGTCTTTACTGGCAAGACTGGCCTTCAGCCCAGTGCAAGACCAGTAGGAAAGCGAAGTGAAAAAGATTTTCCCTTGGGGGGAATGATCAGTTTGGGGAACATTTAAACAAACTGTATGTACACAAACCCATAGGAAGTAACAGAATGCACCCTGGGTACTGAGGGAGGTGGCCAATGTCACTGCAAGGTTATTCTTAACTATCTTTGAAAAGTCCCTGTGACTGAGGGAAATTCCCAAAGACTGCAAGAAAGTAAAGGACACTCCTGTCTTCAAAAAGGGCAGGAAGGGAGGTCTGAGGATTCGCAGGTTGGTCAGCCTCACCTCAGTCCCTGGGAAAGCAACTGAGCAAATCCTCCTGAAAACCATCTGCAAACATATGAAAGCCAAGACAATGAAGGGAAGTAGTCAGCACAGATTTATGACAGGGAAATTGTGCTTAACCAGCCTGACATCCTTCTATGATGAGGCTGGCAGGGTGGTGAAGGGAGAGAGAGCAATGTATGCAGTTTCTCTTGATTTCAGAAAGGATTTCAATACCATTTCATCCTCACGGACAGGTTTATTTATCATGGGCTAAATGGGAAACAGGGAGGTGGACTGACAATTGTCTCACATGCCAGGCTCAAAGGGATGTGACCAGCAACACAGAGCCCAGCTGGAGGCCAGTCACCACTGACGTGAAACTTGGAGGAGTGGTTGATACACAAGATAGATGGGCTACTGCTCAGAGGGCCTAGAAAGTCTGGAGAAATGGGCACAGAGGAACTTCACAAAGTCCAAAAAAGACAAATATCAAGACCTGCACCTGGGGAGGAACACCAAGAGGCACCAGTATATGCTGGGAGCCACAAAGGCTTGGCAGAAAAGACCCTCAAGATCCTGGTGGACACCAAGCCACCAAGCCACCCTCAAAAGCAAAGGCAGCTAATGGCATGCTGGGCTACATTGGGCTACATACCAACAGGTGGAGGGAGGTGATTCTTCCCCTCTACACAGCCCTGGTGAGGCCACATTTGGAGCCCTCTGTCTAGGTCTGGGCAGCTGAGTACAAGAAAGATACAGGTGTACTAGAAAACTCTCCCATAGAGGACCTGAAAGATGATTAAGGGACTGGATTCAGCCTGGAGAAGATACAGGGGAATCTCATCAGTGTATACAAATACCTGATTTCAGGGTAAAGATAGAGCCAGCGGTGCCTAGGGACAGGAGAAGAGGCAATGGAAACAAAACTAAATAAAAGAAATTCCATTTAAATGTAATATTAAAAAAAAAAAAGCATTTGTTTTTACTGGAAGTATGGAACAGGTTTTAAGTTATGGAGTTTCCATCCTTAGAGACATTAGTAAACCAAACAGGCACATCCTGGGCAATCTCCTCTAGCTCCCCTGCTTAAGCAGGGGAAACAGGCTGGAATATTTTGTACATATTTCTCTGCAAAATGTTACCCTGAATTACAGGTCCCTGTTGCCTTCTCCTGTGACATTAGACTGATAACATTTCAATTCTCTGTTTCCAAAGATACTTCATCTTGCTTTGAGGCTAATGCAACTCTAATTAAGCCTTATTTAAAACCACAGGATATATATCTGCAACCATTACTGAAGTGCAAAAAAAATTAATCCCCTCATCTCTCTCCTTTCTTATTTAGTATAGTGCCTAGAAATATTACGTTCTCTAAATGAACAATAAATATTGCACAACAGAAGCTAATCAGAATAAAAACCCAATCTTCTCTGCTTTAATTTCCAGATGGTACTCAATTTCTGCAAGCGCAGGAAACTTTAACTAAAAATCATCCAATTTGAAACACAGGCTGTGATACTATTAGAGGAAGAATATTGAAACTTAAGAAATATTCTTCTGTATGGTGGTTTACTTTCTTGCGTAACTTACCCTTTGTCCCTCAAAAAAGTCTGGTCTTTTCTGATTTGTTAAATACAATAGCTTGGGTAGTTATGTACTGTACTGTATTGTGTTTCTGGTAGGCTTTTTTAACCAGAGAATAACTGTATTGTCTATAACTATTGTATGCACTGCCCACAAGTCCACAAACCACATCTGCTTAATTATTCGTCCACTGCCAGCAATGAGGACAACGATTCTTTGATTTGCTGCCAGCAGTTTTGTGTCTCAAGTCAGATCCTGCATGTTCAATTTATTTAACTTTATCAATATCACTGCAAATTCATCAACTTTCCTGGTAGCAACTGTAAGAGGAATCCAGTCCTGGTGAAGGAGTGGGCTGTCTTGTCTGAACAGTTTTAAGTAAGAGGTTAAAATATCTGAAAATAAAAGCCCTCAGTCTCTTTACTTCTGACTGTTAGTCACAATGTTTCTTTCCTAATGATTCCCATTATAGTTTACTACTTTAAAACCTTGATGATTCAAGTAACTGGACCATAAAAGTGGGAGAAGAAGGCAAGAAGTCTCTAGGCGTGAAATGCATCTAACCGAAGTTCAAAAAGATACAGGCAACACTTTTTAGTCATTGGGGATAGCTATAGATCTACAGAGGGCCCTTCTTTCTCACCCCCAGGCAGGCACTAATGGTACATCAGATGAGTGTCCTGGTTTTCCTACACTACCAGTAGCAGTGAGACCAAGGTGGCTGGCTGGTTGTCTCATTTCTAAGGCAGACTGGGCTGATCTCAGTACAGGTTTCTGTTGTACAACTGATCTCTGAAGCAAACACTCTCTCTTTGCTTTTCTTCCAAATTTCCACATGTATATCTGCCATCAAAGAGCTAAAACAGCATATGTGTCCCTGCTTTCCTGGGAACACTGAAGCTTATCAGTTTTGTTTCTGTTTGGAAATACTAGGGGCAAATTTACATATAATTAAGGCATAGAACAGAAGTGGTATAGAGTGTCATTTGCTTCACTGTCTTGAATAGAAATACAGCATTAAAACAAGGGCATAAAGAAAAGAAAGTGCTTCCTCCCATCAAGCAATAGTAATAATTTTATAAATCCTTATCTTTCACCAAAAATAAAAAAAAGAGAAATTAAAAAAAAATAGAGGCAAAAGAGAAAAGAAAGTATAAGCAAACAGCATTAAATTGAAGCAGAATAGGCATAAAAAAAAAAGGCAGCCATACACGCCAGCACTTACCATCACAGTCGCAGCTGCCGCAGCTGCCTGGGCTGCCACTGCAGCCTGGTTGGCTTGGTGTTGCGCCGCTTTGATTTTGGCCTGCAAATGTGCAGGAGGGTGAAAATACTTGCATTTCTCCCTCATGCAACGACCTTTTATGTAATCCATACACACGGTTACGGTGTTGTCATTTGTGTCAATCATTGTGCTGTCTGCCGGATGCGCAAAGCGGCAATCAGTCTCTCCGCGCGCACAGTTCCCCCGCTGGAACTCCCTGCACACCTACGTGCAAAACAACACACGTTGCAGGGGCACAGCTCGGTGCAGCGTGAAAGGGCAGGGAGTGTCCCACGCCCCCAAAAGACAGACCTGCCCCCTTCCCCGTTAGTTCAAGTTCTACAGCAACTTCAATTTAATAAACCCTTCATCTTTTGGTGGGTGAGGGGAGTGCACCTATTTTATCCTTATGTTCTTGGCTCCTCAGGTAGCTCTCTGGTACTGTGGCTAAATAAACTTAACATGCAACAGAAGCACTCCCAAATGCCTTTCCTTTTTTCCTGTTTAGAAAGCAGCTCCCAAATGCCTTTCCTTTTTTCCTGTTTAGAAAGCAGCTGGGAAGGATGGTTACTTACTCACATAACTGCTAAGGTTACTTACTCACGTAACTGCTCCTGCAAAACTAGCTGGGAATCACAAAATATTTTGTCTCTTTCTGACTACACTTTGTATTCTTGCAGATGGACTGGTAGGGAAGGAGTTCCTCTTGCTGAAACCCAGGGAAATGCACATCAGATGCGCTGTATTTTCTATGGAGTCTACAAACAAAATTGAGAGCCTACTTAAAAATAATTTCAAAAATGGGCAGAATGAACACACTGATTTTCCTAAAAAGAAATGTGCTCTAGACACTGGTGCTTCAGCTTTTGGGAAAGGACATTCATTTCTGCAAGAGTCATTTGGCCTCCCTGTGTACTCAGATCACAGATTCCACTGAGTCCAGCCATGCAGTGATCCAGCAACAGCTGGGAGGCTCTGCATATAGCTGGGGGCTTGTCCCTTCAGCCTGGCTGGTAATATCCCACATCTCCATTGGCAGCTCAGGGCTGAAGGGCTACACCATTCCCCTAATATCAATCCATAAAGCTATAAAATTCCCTTATTATCAGTGCAGAAAAACCAAGACAGTTATTACTGAAATAAAAAATGTGCTCGTTAGCTACTTCATCAAGGTATGCCTTTACAGACACGTATACCTGAGGTTTTTTGAGATGATGAACTTTACAAAAAACGAAAACTCATGTTGATGTCTGTGTATTAAATATAAGCAAAAACACTATCTTAAAAATAACAGTATTTAATTACCACTGGCTGCAAGTGCTGAAATCCTGCCTGGTTACAAGTTTTTTATCTGTAGCAACTAAATTTAAGCTTCGCTTCTAAAACAACAGTTATACCCTCCAAGATCTCTCACACAGCCGAACAGAGAATGTGTTTCTAGCCACAGTGGTGTCTACAGTACCTCCAGTTTATCAGTCCTGAGGAGTTTCTGGGTAGCAGTTGAACTGGGGACTGAAACCGGTGGACTTCCAGGAACAATGACAGGCGGCGTGGGCAGGATCTCAGTAGGGACTAAGCCAACTCCTGGTGTTACTGGCGTTAGGTAAGGAGCAAAGCTAATAGCCGTGTTCGTTCCTATTGTGGGACCCACCGGAAATGTGGGCTGAAAAAGGAAAACACACACCAAGATGAAATTAAAAGCCCTTTAATCAATAGTTTACTAGTTGTCCTTTGCTTGCTGTTCTTTCTGGCACTGATTCATTTTCTTAATGAAAAAACTTTAAACAGCTGGCAAAATACACAGTATACTCTCTTCTTTTAATCACGTAACACATTCCAGCAGCACACGAAGAACTACCTTTGTAACTCTATTATTGGAAAAGAGTCTGCAGATGCAAAGGAAGTCCTACTTTGAACCTGAATCTGTGTGGAGGTCCAGCTTACACTGCAGGCTTAATTTACACACCTAAATATAGACTTTATTGCTTTTTCTCAATACCTGTTTTCCTTCGGAAAACAGGTTGTTTTTCAAAGTATTCAGATTTCATAGCTGAAGTGTTATTAACTATATTAAAGCCATATTTCTAATAAGAGTACATATAATGAGCTCTTTGGCATGTAACTTCCAGTATGTTTGCATACTGCATTTTGCCACCTCCTGCAATTATATGTTACTGTGTCTCATACACTGAAAAATCTCAACTTTGCAAAGGTTTGTGTGCTCAGCTGTCACCAGTGGCAAGCAGAATAAATATTATAATCTCAGCTGGACACAATATTTAGAAAGGGATTACTCAAGCTTATATTAGTTCATCATATGAAAAACTTTGATTGGAGGGAATGATACGGGTCTCAAAATCTTGTTTTGTTCCTTCCTACAGTGAGTCAGTGAAGTCATGACCAGAAGAAAGAGCATTTGTGTGATGCTACAACAGCCGTGATGAGGCAGAATAGTGGGTTTGTTAACACCAGCTCCACAGGGGGTGGAGGCAGAACATCACCATGGTCAGCTCATGCTCAGACCTGGAAAGTGCTTTAGTTCTGCAGAGCTGAGTACCACAGAGAGTGAAGCTCTAATTATAAATGAGGAAAAAACTATGCGGAAAAACAGGACACATCTCCGATTAGCTTTGTCAGAAATTAGGTTCCCAAAAAAGCCAGCAGCTAGAAACACAACAGCAAACACTAAGACTTCAAAACACTTTAAAAAAGGAAAAGTGTCTTTCTTGTTAAGGTGGCCTGCATGACATAAAGTACATAGAAAATAAACATAAGAAAACACAGCAGCTAGAAGGCAGTTTTTTTCTTTTTTGTTTGTGTTTGGTTTTCTTTGGATTTTTTTTGTCTTTGGAACCAATTACTGAATTATAAATGGATGTGACTTAGTATCAATAAAATGCTCTGGGTACAGAGATTAACCAGGATAACCAGCTATAGAGAAATGGCATCTAACTGCCCTTAAGAGTTAAAAGTGTATTATGCTATGTTCTAATCAGTGATCAAATTTGCTTGATATCAAGAAACCCAGTTTATATGTCAAACATGAGCTAAATTCTGAAGAGCATAATAATGAACATTTATATGAAACAATGGCTCAACTATGTTGAAGACAATATGTGTTATGTGAAATATAAATAACACCTTTGTGTCAGATATAATTTTAAGAATAAATCCACTTTTCCAATGACTTCTATGAAATTTTCTTTCACTTTTTATTCATTTGGTCAAGGCTGAGTCATCTTAATCTGGCAATTTGTGTGAGACAGACCTGGCATTTTTATCACAGCAATCAGTACAGAAGACATTACATCAATGAAATTGTAAAGTTCAAATGATGAAATGGATGAGAAGAAAAAAGTATCATTTTGCCACTTCAATTTTTCTCATAATATTAAGCAGTGGAATCTATTACTTCATCAAAACTTTTTGGGGTGAAAACTCAAGCAGTAAATCCCCAGAAAATATCAAGACACTTTAGGAGGCCAACATCACCAGATACAATTTAATGAATGTGTACCAGAAATTCAGGGAGTCCTGACACTCAATTTCCAGCAGATGTTTTGAGTATAAAAAGAAATTATTGTAAAAGGCATCTGGGGTGAGCTTCCTGTGACCAAATGCAGGTGTCTTCTTCTGAGATACCTACACTTGACTTCTGTGGTAGCCCATGGAAAGACAAAGGCATTTTGAAAAATAAATCATGTAATCTGAATGCTGATGTCTGGAACAAGCCAAGAAAATAGCAATTAGGAGTGCCTATGTCTATTGATAAACTACAAATGGACCTTGGAAACTCACTGTGGAAGTTGATGCCAACACTCCAGATGCCTCAAGTTAAGAGAAAAAAATCCCACTCCAATGGGATGCCTTACACTAGGAATTTAGATTGAAAAAACATCATTAGCAGCCATGTGTGAAAAGTTTAATTCAGATTACATGCCAAACCATGCTTAGGAAGTCTGCTACACTGAGGAGCCCAACTGCAAGGACTGCCCAGAGCAACTGATCACTTTAGTGCATATCCAAAGATGCTGCTTGTGCATGCCAGACTCTAGTTCTAGATCACCTCCTGGATATGAAGTGTCTCAGGCACTGTATGAATCACCTTGAGACAAAACGCTGAGTTTGTGAAGTGCATGCACCACCAATTTTCTGTCTTATCCTCAGACCCTTCAGACTTCAACTGAATAAGAAAATGCTAATCATTTACCTTTCTTTGTTCCTGGTACTGGGATTAAATAATATTTAAAGCCATTCAAACCGATAGACTCCTGAGAAACTTTGTGCTCCTACTCAAATTACTTAGTAGCAAATTATTGTTATTATACAAATTTTCACCTCCAGAAGGATTATAGGTAAAAAATCTTGTAAATATGGCATGAAATGCATTAAGGGGGGAATAAAAGAGGAAAAAAAAGTGAATTATTATGGGATAAAAGAAAAATAAATTAAGTCTATAGCAACACTCCATTACACCTTGAAATGCAAATATAAATGAGCATATCTCCAGCATCTTGACAATTCCTTAAGTAAACAGACAGGGACTATTTTTATTGATACTATTTAGAGAACTTTTGCAGGTCAATAGAGTCTTCAACTTTACTTACCATTAAGACCACCAGAGAAATATACTTACCACTGGCTGTAGTGGTGTCCCTGGAAACATGAACTGCATTTGCTGGGCGAGCATTGCTGCTGCAGTTTTTTGCTGGATTAAGTTGTTCCTGCCATTGATTTCCAGCTGAGTTTTTAAATGTGTTGGAGGATGAAGGTACTTGCAGTTCTCCCTTGTACAACGACCCTGGAAAAAGAAGTCACACTAATCAGTCGGCTGCTTTTGATGATAGTTTAATGCCTTAGAGCAAAATATTACATCATAAACTAAGCAAGAACTAATGAAACACAGGGTGTTTCCTGGGAACCATGTAGAGAGCTGAAAGGAGCTGATGGCCTTGAGCTCACCACCTCTGATTGATCATTAAGGCTATTAGCCACAGAAAAAAAAAAGAGAAAGGCTGTGAATCAGCATTTTCATTGTTAAGTACACATCATTGCTGTACAATTAATAATCTCAGAACTGTCCAGACTGCCTGAACTGCCTCTCATGACATCCTGGCTAGAGTCTCTGGTGTTACCATAACATAAAAGTTTTTTTATTAAATGACATCACATGATGAATAACAAATTGAAACTTTCTTTAAGAGAAATGCAGCTTTTAAGTACATCATATTAAAATTAATTGTGTGATCATGGCAGGGAGCCTCTAAAGTTGCCAGTCTCTGCTTGTGTTCTCTCATACATTCATCCTTATTCCAGTTCACTGCCTTCCAGCCTCCTGTTTTTATTACATCAGCACAACTTTGAACTATTTCCACTCAGGTATAAAAGAAGTAAAAGTGGTACTTTTACAGCCTAAATTTAGAAGCAGTGCATGGATCTAAATCTGAAGGTACACAGCAAAAGGACAGCTCCAATCAACATGAAAGGAGTAATTTTTAGACAGTTATGAGATAATAAGAGACAATAAAACATAGGTGGGCTGTCAACTTAAGGTGGCTTGGTTTAGAGGAGATGGATGTACAAGCTGACCCCAAACATAGGTAGAGTGGTGTAAGATGCACTGATATATCTTCCCCCAGAACGGAAAATTGTAGCATGCACCAGGAGGTTGTGCAGCTGCAGGGCAGGACCTGCTGAGATCAGAGGCTCCTTGATGACACAACTCACAAACAATCACAGAATTTTAAGAGCTGTGACTAGAGGGCCTAAAGCCTTAGTCAAACTGCATTAGATATACTCAACTTGTATAAGTTGTTTCCAAATTGAGATGGTTTTAAGAAGTGCTTTTTAAACTTCCCATTCACTGGTATTAGGGCTTTACTATTTGTAGACAAGCAAGAATATCCATCTATAGTCAAGAAAGCATCCAGATTCCTATTCAGGAATATAACACAGTACAGACATACACTGATTCTGTGTATGGCACACACACACACTGCTAAAAAAACCTTTAACAGCCTCAAATGTCCCAGAACAAGTGTTATTGTTATACTTTTGACTTAGACACCAAAACAGTGTGGATTCTGCCTCTAATTTTCTACAAGGATGTCATAACTAGCTGTTCAGGGGAGAGTTAAACATGTTCAGGAAGCTTCCCTTGTGTCAAGGCTGATGGGAATGCAAACAGCTATTTCCACACTATTAAACTATTGAGAACAGCCCTTTCCTGAACTGCCCCTGGCTGCTGCTGGGAGTATGGTAAACAGCAGAAGCCAGAAAATGCAAGAAAGCTAAAAATTTCAGAAAAAGCAATGGTATCAACGCTCATGAACAATGG
Organism: Peucedramus taeniatus; assembly: GCA_013400575.1. NCBI lineage: Eukaryota > Metazoa > Chordata > Aves > Passeriformes > Fringillidae > Peucedramus > Peucedramus taeniatus. The sequence goes on along the minus strand of WBNO01002104.1, from coordinate 401,142 downwards.
TCTCAGAGCTGTTTTAACCTCCTAGTACAGATGCAGCCACTTTCAGGACATCAGGCCTTCCTTCTGTTAGAGAATCACTAATGCTGCCTGATTTAATGAATTACACAAAAGGTACATTACTTTGTCAGCTGGCATGAGCAGAACCAGAAATAGCTATGATTTGATGGACATGAGAGTAAGCTGGCTCTTTCATTTGGGGGAAATGTGGCCTTTGTCATCATAATGCTAAACTGGAGCAGATTCAGCTCAGACAATGAGCATATGCTTTTTTGCTGGCTCATGAGGCCAACTGATTTAGACATTTTTAACTGATATCTATTTTTTCTTAGTCTATTTTGTATATGAACGGCTCCTACAGCAAATCTAAAAATTAAAAAAGCAAAATCATATCAAACTACTGAATCTGATGGAAATATCGACCTATGGAATCAAAAATGTTCCTTAAGCAAGGACTGAGAGCAACTCTCATGCACAGTGCCTTCTGAAGTACCTTAACCCTGAAGAGTGCCTTCAGCCAGACCTCGTGTCTCACCTCTAAAAGCACACAGCTACTGTATACTATCACTTCAAGCTCCGCAAAGCAACCCACAGTGCACAAAAGATTGGTTATTTCTGAAAACTTTCAAAACAATCCAACCATACAGAAAGGTACTGTCCTCTCTGAAGTTATTCATGTCTGTGCATCGTTTACCAGTTTTTTGAGCTCCCGGTTAGCAAGGAACGTATGTACCATAAAAGAGCTGTGTGGTCCCGCCATGCTGCTATAGAAAGGCCCCTAAACAGATCAAGCCTTGTTGAAATTAAATGACCCAAAATAAACTGCAGTGGAATGAACACTGAAAATAATGAGTAAATTAATCTGCCCTCACTACCAAAATTAAATAAATTCTGAGACCGGCTGTTTTACTTTTTGAACCTACAATGGTAGCAGGAAAACACCTAGAGGAATTTTTCATTCCATTTTTCCCAAATGCTCCATTTCCCAACTATTAATCACTACACAAACAAAAATTCAAACCTGTAGTATCATTTCAGTCAAATGAAATTATATTGACCCTGAACTTTTTTGCTTATTAAAAAGTCAAATATGAAGTCCAACTCACATGACAGCATATATCAACCAAAAAGCAGAACAGGCAACTGAACACAACATGCAGGCGTATTTAACAAATTGGTTGGGTCACCATCAATGAGTCCACTTTGCAAAAAACTGCTATGCTAGGAAGGCCACATCATCACAAATGCAGAGACAAAATCAGGTACTTTAACTTTCAGGCACATCAGTATCAAGCTTTTGGAGCAAGGCTTGCTTAATTTCAAAACCACAGAAGTTTAGGAGCTGTTCCACAGACATTCAGTCCCTCTGGCACAGGACAGCACAAACTCAGCAGGATAAGGCAGCTGGCAGGGAAAAATAATTGCTTCTAACAACTTTTAACCTGTTCCCAGATATGAGTCAGAGTCCTGAAACTGAGGGCACAGATAGGTTGGTTTGAAACTGGGTCCCTAGTAACTCCTGTCACCCATGAAGTGAAGGTTATCAACAAGCACATCATAAGTGGTTGTGCGCTTCCCATGAGAGTTCATGCAAAAAAATCCCTTTCAATGAGCTCTCTCCTTATCTGCAATGGATAGGAACAATGAACAGACATCAGATTACATTCCCAGCAGTCTGTTAGTCCCCTTATCCTGGAAGGATGGTACTTAATTCTGACCTTTTATTTCTTTGTCTTTGTCCTCTACAGCTGTCCAGCCTACTGCCCAGCACCACACTTCAGGCAGGTAATGGAAAGTTTTAACAGAAAAACTACTTTTCTACTGCTAATTATCTGGACTAGAACATGCTGTGGCTCACGTCAGGCTGTCCCACAGGTTTCATTCTAGTAAAGCAGTGGGAGAGGGAAAGCATGCATCGAGGAGCTGGGAACTCAAAGGACTTCAATGCCCAACACGAGGGCACAGCAAAGAGAGGCCCCCCTTCTGCAGGGGCAACGGTCTGGGAGCTGCTACCTGACCGGCTTAATTTCAAAAACACATCCCTTAACAAGCCATGTCACACCACTGGCTTTCTTTTAAAAATCAATAGATTTTCCCATTAACAACAATAGGCAGTTTGTCTAACATCAATGCCACAAGACAGCCCACAGACTAGAGTATATTAAAAACTAGATATGTGCTTAGAATTTTAAATTTAAAATAAGCAAAATGAGGTGAATGTAGAAGTAACACCCCATAACTTTGCATGTTAACGCATGCAAAGGATCCATATAAGGATCCATTTCCTGTCTTTGAATATTTCATAAATTCACAACTTCTTTCAGTATTTTACTCTTGCTCTGATAGTAACAATAACAATAATTAATTCAAGCTTGGGAATTGCTTATGTATAATAATGAGTTGGATTTTACTTATTAAAATTATCTTTCATAAAAGTAAGATGTTTGAACAGAAAAAAAAAGGCAAAACAACATTTCTTCTATCTCTTAAGGCAAGAATCAGCTACAGCTTTCAGAATTATTCTGCTCAGGTACGTAATTTCAGGCAATTTATTGATGCTATTAGTGGGAAATAACAGAGCATGACTCCCTCTACTCACAACACACCATTAAAACACAGGTTATCCAATGAGAAGCAGAAAGTAGGAGGCATGCTGCCTTGCAGGCATCTGTCCCTTGCTCCAAACCTCGCTCCCCAGGGTGCTTCTAGCTCCCCCTACTCAACTCTGTTCTCTGTAAACTCCCAGCTTCCTACTGTACCCCACCTCCCTCCTTCCTTCTCCCCCAGAACACCCTCCCACCTCTCCTAACTATAGCCCAGGAAACAACTCACAGGATAATTATAACTCGCTGGAGCCGTGCGTGTCCCGAGGAGCCGGCCAAGGCGCGCACGCTGCTGGCAGACCACGCTCGGGAGAGGCTTAGGGCCCGCTCCTGCCTTTTCCTTAATAGGGTAAAACTTTGGATCTCTCTTCTACCCAGACAGTGGTTTTTGCATAACCAGTGAGAACTTTGAGATATGTCTTTGAGATGTCTGCTTCTAGGAGCTTTGCTTGAAATTGGCTACATTGTTCAGAAGTTATTAGAGTGGGAGGATGATGCTGGCAAAAATATGGACAGTGTATTTATGCAAAACCTGTTTCCTTAAGAAAACAAGCTAAACCAAAAATGCAGATGAAATTGTATGAACTCTCAAGATTTAATTGCAGTCTAATGGGAAAAGAAGAAAAGCATATGAATTCCAAGACATAAATGGTTCTAGAAGGCATCTGAGCAACTCGTTCTACAAGGGAAAAGAAGATTTTCTGGTTTCCAGATAGACACTATGAGATCTAAACTTTTGCTGGAATTAGAAAAGACACACACAAATTTTTAAAAAGTAATGATCACCTGATGCCACAACTATTCCTCCCACTCGAAAAAAACTTCTGCAATTTCCTGCATGCCTTGCACATGCCTGTAAGGATCAGAACACACTTCAAACCAGTAATGCCTTTGCAGCTGTGGGCATGCTGCTTAGCTAAACATCTCCTACTGAAGGTATTACACACTGTTAAAACCCCAGCAGAGCGGGAGCTAGCACAGGCCACTCTCCAGGGTGGTGGCAACACATGGCAAGAATAGCCACAAAGACAGCAGTGTCAGCAGCTGGGGTGGTACCTAAGGCATAAATACTTCTTTGGAAGAGTTTCTGTCAACAGCAAAAACTGTTTTTTCTCCTTTGGGATTCCTCCTCAGCAGCCTCTCAGCAAATTCTGTTTGGGAACATGTGTGGCCTCATCCAATCAATTAAAAATTTTCAGTATTGCATAAACCAGGAACTTTTCAATTGTGATAATCCTGTGCTCCCTGAGGCTAAAAATAGACCCAGTCAATAGGAGGGCAGGTATTTTGAGATACTTAAGCTTCTGCTCATATGCATAGACAGCCACACTAACTCTACCAGCCCAAAACATCCAGTTCAGAAGTTATTTTTCAAATGCAGAAATATCAAAAAGGAAAAAAGACCCAAAACACTAAAGAAAACACTGTGTATTCATACTCAGAGGGGGATGATTCCTCTTGTTCTACAGGATTTGAATGCATGCATTTCCCTACATATTTTAGTATGTGAGAGTTCAATCACCAACAGCACTTTCAACAGTCATAGAAAACCCTCAGACTCCAGTTTGGACTGAATTAAAAAGCATTTCCATCTAACATCACAATCCATGAATTCAGTTTTCCCATGCAGGTCAATCTGCTTCCTAACTTCACTTAGGAAGTAAAAAAACAGACACCACAGCTCCATTAAAGTATTCCCTTTGCACTTGCTGTGAATATGCACCACCTCATACAATCTGTAGGACTACACATGCTCATAGAGTTATGCATGTGTCCAAGGACTTAGGGGATTTAGTTAAGCCTTCAGAATGACTAGTCAGAGATTTTAAAAAATGTAACATAGCATTTTATTTCTTCCTTAAGGCATACAAAAAATTTTCAATTTTTTTTCATTTTACATAATTTCACATCTAGAGTACATTGCCTCAAAAAGATGTATGACTATGAAAACACTTTTTTTTTAGCCTAAGCAGAATTTTATATAATTTCATAGAAAGAAATGGAGATCAGAATAAGATCCCTTATCTTGAAAATGGGGCACACTTGAACTATTTGTGAAATCGGAAAATAATTCAAAAGGACCAAACTGTACTACTAATGGAAATATTAAGCTTTTGATGGTGAGTTCAAATACCTCAGACTTTACAATTTGTCATACATCTTATAAACACAAAGACCTAAAGGAAAAAATGTATTTCTAAACAACACAAGCATCTCTTATATTACTCTTGAAATGGTTCAGCTCTTGGATCTGTTTTCCTAGAAAAAAAAAAACCAGACAAAAGCTACCAAGAAAAACAACTTAAAAACAACTTAAAAACATGAGAACTTAGTTCTGTATTTATAAAGCCACCTTGCAAGTCCACCCACCAAAGTTAGTGAGTGTGCATACATATTTATACGCACCTACACACTTCCGTTTCAAGAAAAAGTAGAAAGAAAATTCACTTTCCTACTTTAGGGTAAAAAAGAAAGAAAGAAAAAAATTCTCAGGTGACTTCAGTCTGATTCAGTTTCCAACAAGCTAAGAAAACCCATTAGCTACTCTTTTAATGACTTCAATTTTTTGTAAGAAACTAAAAGCTGGTAAAATGATCATTTTATTCATAAAAGTAGAGAACAAGAACTGTCTGTAACTGACAGAAAAAATAGAAAAATATTGAACAAAAATGGAAGCCTTACAAAAAGATGGAATGTCTAAATGATGTAAGAGTCTTACCACTAAAGACTTAATAGGAGATATTTATTTAAATGGAAAAAGACAAAATGTTCTACTGAAGAGCACATTTGCAATGCACAAAGAACTCTGAGTCTCTCAAGATGCTCTTTCAAACAAATGTTGAGCATAGCTATAGAGAATGGTTTAATAATTTGCCTTGCAATATCAAGGGAAGTGTATTCAATATTAAATTGCTCAGAAGACAAAGAAGTCAGGCAGATATAGCAGACACCACACACTTATGAAATTCTAAGTTGTTTGACAAACATCTTCAAGATTATTCTAACAAATAAGAAGAAAACTCAGACAAAGAGCAACAGTTTAATATCAATTTATTTTATTTCTGTGTTTACTGCCTTGAAAATAATTTGAGAATAATAGGGCAATAGAGATTATTTCTTCCCCAATCATGTAGCTCTTTTTGTTTTTCTTTCCCCATTCCTCCCCCTTCACTGACACTCAAAATTAACCAGTTATTTTTATCTTAGCATCAAGTCATGCTACCAGCATTGATCAGCAGTAGAAACTGTCCACAAGAAACTGTGGACAATCCTTGAAATAAATCTTCATTCTACACGCACACAGACAACTTTCATGGAATGAGAGGTAGCAAACAGGTAGTATAAGGGAAAAACCCAACAGAATGAACATAAAGAAAGAGGAAGGAAGCATAACCTTATTTAGATAAAATTCCTCAGATGTCTGATTTCTATTACATGGGTGGTGAGAGTCTTCCTATGGCGCGAAGCTGCCTTGTGCAGCTCCCCTGTGGGAGGACTTGCAGCCTGCCATGGGACTCAAGATGGGTTTCAAAAGCAGAGAAGTGATTTAAGCCCTCCAACTCTGTCCAGACAGAGAAGTCAACATATTCACTGATTCCTGCATTATAGAAAAAAATGCATTATAGAAAAAAAACGTCTAAAACCTTTATAGAGTCTCAGAATAGAGCATTACACATAGTTAACTGATAGTTGGGCAGCTTTAACACACCTGCTCATCTCAAGGATTGAGTGTTTTTGTGGAAGACAGAGGAGAGATGTGTAAATTGTAGGCAAGACCACACAGTAAGTCAAGGTGACACAGATTTTTGCTGGTAAACAACATACTACACCATTAAATTTAACTTGACTGAATGGTAAAAGAAGATAAGAGCTTGATAAGAGGCAATTTTTCTTCAAATTTTCTCAATATCTCAAGAGCAGACAAAAGTAGCCATTTCAGAATTAGTAATAGCAAAGAGAGGTAAGTTGTTTGGTTGCAGGGCAGATGGCAAGAGAAAAGGCAACAGTGGTGTAGCAGAGCAGCAGAACACCGAACAAGAAGATGGGTACGGCACAGCACCACTTCCTGACACGCTCCTTTCCTCACCTCCTCTCCAATCCCCATAAAAACCTTCAAGCAGACATATGCTGACTTTAATGCAAGCTTCTTTATATGAACAGGACTGAAAGTAAATTCCCTTGCTTTGGAAACACCACTTTGTAGTGATAAGGTAGGCAAGGGTAACTGCAGAACTGACCGTCAAGCCCTGAGACACCTTATTTCTCTCTCAGTGGCCTGTAAAGGAAAGGCACACAGACTTCACCCTCCAATGTCCATAGCACATACCCTCCATCATATCCATGTTAGAAAAGAAGTAGTGAGTAATGGGGAGAGGTCTTTGCTGATGGGATGCCTAAAAGCCCAAAGGATGAACAGCAAGGACCAGGCAATGGGCTGGTGTGCTGGCAATGGTTCTCTCAGCAACACACCAGGAATCTTAACACACCTCAGGAAAAGCCATAAAATCAGTTATGTGGCATCAAGAAGGAGCAGAATATATGCCTTGGCAGTGAGGAGCCTGGTTGACTGGATCAGAAAGAAAATGTGAGTAGAGTGCTATAAAAGTGACTACATCGGCTTCATACAGCAAATCACCTGGCCAAGGGAGTCTTGAGAAGGTGCTTCATTTTAGAGTTGCAGTGAATTCAATGTGATTTGGAAAAGGCCCTTTATTTGGAATAGTCTCACCACATGGAAAAGGTCATCAGTATGATGTAGCAAGTCCCTGACATACTAAGGGATCTGCTGGTGTCTTACAGAGAGGGGCAGACTTAACGTACACCAGAAGCAAGTGACTGCCTTGGACACCAGCAGGGCACAGCCCCAGTTCTCTAGCAGGATGCCCAGCAGCCCTGAACTGCTACCAGATGATCTGATGTGTCACTGGCGAGTCCCTGTGCTGCTCCCCAGGGATGTGCTTTCACTCCGGCCAGGCCACCCTGCACCCGTCTATTTGCTGGGGCTCCCTGTCCAGCTGGGGCATCCTGGGACTCTTCCCTGTTGGGGATTGCACATTTTTACTGCCAATCATTTTGTAAACAAATGGAAAAAGCAAGGGCCAAGTTAAATACACAGATGGCCAAGGACACCTTACATAACTGCAGAGGTGAAAAGTACAGAGTCTTGTCCCTCTGCAGAGGAGGAATGTTTACTCACTCTCAGTGGCAGCGCTGGCACCACAGCTGCGTTATTAATAAATCATCAGCTTTGCTCCTAGGACCAGCCAGCAAGGCTGGAGTCTGACACCAGCTCTCAACTGATTGGAAAGTTCCTGAGAACAAACAGAAATTAAAGAAACAAACACCTAAAAATGAATATATATGAATTTTCAAGGAAGAATCACACAGAAAATCACCCTTAATTTTATAACTGCAGAGAAGCAGCAAACAAATAATTGAGATTAAAAGACATCATATCTCTGTGGGGCTGCCTACAGAGAGAATCAAGTATACTTGACTTGAAAAGCCAAGGGGAGATAGGGCACCTTTCCTCACCTTTTCTATACCCAGTTCATGCTCCTCCTCTTCTGGGAATTGGTTTCTTAACATCAGTGAAACATTTTAGCTTCCATCTTTTCTTGCAGTCTGACACACCTTGAACTTCCCTCCTCAGGGAATGGGGAAAACAACACTACTAGCTAGAGGGGCAGTGAGACCCCTGCTCAGAAGCAGCAGGACGTAAGAGCTAACAGTGAGAAATACCCAGAGAATCAACAAACTAAATCAGCTTAAGAAAAAGAGGGGGGACAAAGAACAATGGCAAAAGGTCCACAAACTCAAGCAAGAGGAAAGAATGAAGCCCTGATATTCCAGTAAGCTAAACCTCCCCTCCACCCCCTTTTTTTTTTGCTGAAAGGCTATCTATCCCCTTCCACCAGGTATTAAGAAGCTTCCAGAAGATCTAGCAAAAATAGCAAGAAATATAATGCAGTTACATTTATCTGAAATGATAGCTTACGGAATTAGGCAGCTAAATCACGGTTATGAGAAAAGATAAGACACATTAGGATGTCTTATTACTTTTCCTGAATACTATATTCATTCCAGCACTAGAATATGGGATTGCGGTCTCGAGAGGGCTTATACCTTCTCAATACTGTGTTGAAGGAGCAGATAATTATTCTCTTCCTTAAAACAGATTCAGCACTGACTAAATAAAATTCTAGGTTAATTTCAAATTAAAATAATGCCTCTAGGTTTTCCAAGGCATATATCTGTGACTTTGGGAGGAACACACACACTAGACTCCCTAGCATTTATTATATGGCAATGACATTGGAATACCATGAAAATCTCCATGGTACCTGTCTTCATCAGTAAAAGCAGTGATACCAACCTTAATTACATGACTACATCTACTATTTTGCACAGCCCTTTCCACACAACAAATAGACAGTCAAATGGTATTTCTTTTAACCCTGACAGTCAGCGGTCAATACTCCAACATGTGTTCACTTACCTCCTGGCCTGAATGCAAGCTACTCACTCCCTTTTGGGCCTATGCATAGGGCTGGCTCTACAGAATCACATTAGGAATGGCTCCGTTAAAATTATTAATGGATTTCTCGGTCTTCTTGTGATACTAGACAGCATTACTCCCACTCTATGCAGAATAAACTGAGACCAAATATGGTTAGACTTGAGAAGTGCCTGCAGTTTTTGGCTGCAGGTGTCTGTCCTCCTTTCACTTTGCTGCTGCATCCATGTGGCACATGCAAATGCCTCACTAGACACCCACTGCCCTTGGGATTTGGGAGTCCACCCACCTCATGGCTAGCAGCTAAGATGCCAGTTTCAGGGACCCACTCACTGGTTTCCAGAGAAAGAGGTAAACACCTGACTAAGAGTCCATCTCCTGCCCACTCTGCCATTGCCTGCCTCTCTTGCTGTACCAGCACCGTCTGGGCAGAGACCTGACCCTCCATGTGCCATCTCACACTGAGGCACAGGGAAAACAGGGCTGGAAGAGAGCACGCACTAATGTTGCCTGGGCAGCACATCTCCAATACACTTTTCTCAACTCTTGGCTCCTACCCAGTTCACCTGGCCAAACTCCCACCCTGCCCCTCTCTCCATTTCCTCACCTTCAGCCTTACCTCTTCCCTACTCCTGGCACCAGCACCTGACACCACACGGAGCTGTGTCATTGGTCTGAAAACAGCTGAGTGTATGTGGAACCTGCCTGCCTGCACACAGCTTCTGCTAGGTGTGCATGGATGGTGAGGTTTCACACTTACAAAATGACCACATTTGGGTGAAATTTCACAAAAATAGCAGAAGGCGAATTACTGATGTCAGAGCAACCATTCTGGTGCTGGATCTCAAGGTTCAGCTATAAACAATGAGAACTCAAGTTTATTATTGAGCCAGTTTAAAAGAAGTGGAAGGAAAACCAAGATATTTATATCTCAACTGTTTTTCAAAGATGGTTGAAGTGTTTCACCAAAACTTTAAATAAACACTCTGAGTCAGTAATTGAAATGTTTCAGCCCAGATAATTGCATTTTGAGAGACATAGAAACCACAGAAAAGGAGGATATTATTTGGAAAGTGGTGGGGAAGATTAAATCCAGGTGATGATGATGGCACACTGTTTGTTGGTAATAAAACACTCATGTGTGCCTCATCAACATGCCCGACCAAAGGCTAATGATCACAGCAATCCCAAGCATTTATGGAGCAATAAAAGTATTTAAGTACAATGGCAGTAAACAAAACATTCATGTTAAAAATGAAATCTGATGGACCATTCATCCAGAAATACTTTAATACAAGCAGTTGTTATATGTTCAAAGCTGATGCACTCCACTGGCAGAATAAAGAGTTACCAAACAGCATTTTGGAGAATATAATGTTATAAGCACATCAACATCATTTCAAGGCAAACACTTTGTTCTACTTCAAATTGCACTGAAAGGGATCATGTACTAGTGTACCAAGACTTTCCAGTGTCACAGCAAAGCTCCAATGATTTATACAGAAAGAAAAAATCACGACTTGAATTGACCCATTTGACTTGAACAAGGACTACTTTAATTTGTTTTCTTCAGCATTTTGAAGATGATACTTCCCACCTTTAACTCTTAGCAGGGAAAATAAGTTCATCAAGTATTAACAGGCTATCACAACATCTCGTATGACATGTGCAAACTCACTTGGAGAAAGGAACCACTTTTGTTTACTTGTTCTTCCTTCCCCCCGAAGTTTTTATGAGAGACAAGTAGGCTCTGCTGCAACAGTGACCAACTGACAACTTTCAGTGTTCTACCTCCTGGAAGCCTTCACAGGTTTGGCACCATGCTCATCTGTTTCTCAGGAGAAACTCAGGGTCTGAAATACTGTTCTACAAACAGGAACCAAAGTACAACACAATTTATGACTTTCCTTTGTGGTAAAGTGTCTCACTGCCTGCATCTTATCTGAGCAGGAGTCACAAGACAGATTCCCATCAAACTTCTTTTTGTCAAATGTTTCCTTTTGTTTGGGTGCTGGGAGGGAAGAGACAGGATGTGGTCAGGAGCCAACAGCACAGCCAAGGCTTCCGTCACTGCTTTTTATGCCAAAGTGACAACAACAACAACAACAACCAAGTGAGAAACTCTAAGTGGAGATTATACCACCACGTCCCTCTCTGCTCCCAGGCAGGAACAGAGAGACCAGAAGTGCTGAGAACTTTCCTCTCTGGAGCAGGAAGGAAAAGACCACAACCACCAAGACCTCAAAACTGCATGCAGACTTTGGGAAGGTACTTGGCTCATCACCTGGCCTGGCAGCGTGGCTGAACCATGTTTTCATTGCTCCCAGGAGACTCATTCATCACAGCTACTCCAGAGGACTTTGGTTTAAATATTCTTTATAAATGTCACAAGGCTGAAGAATACATTAAACTAAAACTCAACAAACCAAAGCAAAGTTTTATGGAAGAAAAAATGTATAATGATCTCATGCTTTCCACAAGAGTGTCTCTTTCACAGCCAGAAACCCTTCAGTATTTGTTTCTATTTTCTATTTGTCAGACGTGCACATCATAAAGTGATTACAATAATTGTGGCATGTCAGATTCAACCTAAAGGACATACAGGTTAGAATGTAGTATGGTTAGAAATGTTACTCATAATTGAAACCATCTTGATTCAGATTTTTCAAAAAGCCTTTGTAATTGCAGACAGTCTGAAAAAAAAATATTTAAATGGCCAATTCAGTGGATTTTTCCCATCCTGCTGCTTTTCAGCAAAGAAAAATTGTGATGGATGGGTACCATTCATCAGAAGAAAATAGTCAAAATATGAGATCACTAACCAGCAACTAGACAGGGTTTAGTCAACTCCCTTGGTTAATCACTGGGGATTCAGTTTCAGGATGGAGGGAGGGTGCGAGGGAGTTTAGAGGAGTCTTCAATTTAACAGTAACATATTAAATTTTTTTTTAAAACATTATAACCATTTAAACCAGGCTGTAGTAGCCTATTTCCAGCACAGCAGAGAGAGGAGCTCTCTCAATCAACAGTGGCTGCATGAAAGTTGGTGTATGTAGCAATAAAAGCTACTTTGGCACCTTAGCAAGACAAAGACTAGAGTTAGTTCTTCTTTGTCAAGTGCAATCTAAAGTCATGCCCAAAAGATACAATTCCTGATACAAGCTATCATTTATCTCCCACCACTCATTCACGGGCAGCTTATAAAATATTACTCTTCAGGCTATTAAGTCCTTATGCTATACTACTTAGTAAATAAATAAAAGCCAAAGGAAGTTGTAAAAGGTGTTTTCACATCTTCAGGCCTGTCTTGAGGGTGCATAAGCTGTTCTGTAGGGTAGGTAACAGGGCATCAAAACACACAGAATGAGAACACCAAACTCATCAGGGATCCTCTAGATGACCTGTGAGACAGATGGGGCATCTTCCTACGAGGGCAAAGCTCTGACCTGAGGCACTGCTGGATCAATTGTCAGCACACAGGTAAAAGATGGAGGAGGTTGGGAGGACTGCACTCATTTCCCTTTATTGGTAGGCAAGCCAAATGCTACAGAATCCATGCATTCTGTAGCAATTCTATAGACAGACCAATCACATACAGACAGCTTCATAAGAGTACCTCTATCTCTCCAAAAATATGGTTTCTGACACGGAGATTGCTTTGGAAATGAGTTAAACATGAAGGCACCCCAAGCATGTCACTATTAGCTTTACAATTTTAGAGTTTAATTTGGTTTTAGATTCTTAGATACCTTTAAAGCAGACTGATTACAAGTATCTCGCCTTCCTACAAAAAATATTGTGGAACATAGCAAATAATCTCAGTATTGACAACTTCACAACAAAGGAATAAACTGCCAATGGGGGAAAGTCTTTTAATTAATTTATAATCAACACTAAGATTACAGAAGTGTTGTTAACATTTTTTAAGGAAATTGTCTCCTTCGGTAATTATCAACAGGATTTTAATTTATTTCACTTTACCATCTGACACTGAAAACCTAGTGTTTCATCAGCAAGTATTTATCTAAATTCTTCTCATCAATGGTAGTTCTGGTCTTAAAGTTTTAGTGAATAAAAAATACCAAACTAGCTTTAAAAGTCAACCGTGCTTTAAGAAGAAACATAGTGACGTTTAAAGGTGTGAAGGCCTCAGTAGAAGGTTCATCATATCTACAGCCACCAGCCTACGGTAGACCATGCTTTACTCGTTTTCCCATGCTATAATCCTGAGAACAATGAAAGCGAGACAGTAAAAAATGGAGATGCATGCCTGAAGGACTCCCTTGGCTGGCTATATTTAACAAATAAAGTGTTCAGTTTTAACTAGTTAAAGAACATTTGATTAGCATATCATAGAAACCAAAGAAAAGGTAAGAGCTATGAAAAACCTTTTCAAACATCAAACAGAAATGAAACAAGCTTATAAATAGAGTTGCCTGCAAGGAAACAATTTTTGGAATGTACTGGGGGAAGCAAGGGAGAATCCCACAACAAAGGAGATTGCAAAAGCCAACCCAGTTTAACAAGTGGAATTACCAGTTTGGAGACTACAGGGAAACAATGTAAAAACACCAGCAAGTCTGATACAAAGAACTTTTCTCAGCATTTAATAAGAAACACCAACATAAAGGCCAATTGCTAGGCAATTAAACATGGCTCTTTGGAAATGCAAAGCCTTACACAGACTTGGTTAACTACTCATGGAGTATTAGAATTAATGAGGAACTGCAGCTCTCTTGGAGTAAAGCTGAATAATTTCAGACACATCTGATCACAGTCGGAAAATGTTACGCTGTTTGAGTACCAGACAACAATTTATATATCATCAAACAGCTGTCTGCCAATTTATCATCTACTTCTTACAGACACAAGAGATGATAACCTGTAAAGATCTCAAAACCATGATTCTAACACTTTAAATCTACCTTTTATGTGTATTGTTAAAAACAAAGTCACCCATACACACTAGACCCTAGATGTATGATGACACATTTTTCAGATCTCTGACTTCAGCTAAGAGGATGATGACAATCCTGCTATGATGGAAACGTGGTGGTTGCCACTACTCTCCAACACCCTTAAAACCCACACAAACCCCCTAAGGCTGTAGAAGAGTACAGGTAATTGAGATTTGCCAGTCTGGAAGCGAGAGACTCACTTTGCAACATTTCTCCGTGCCCGTGCACGGCCCAAGCAGGCACCGTGGCTCGTGGATCCAAGCAGTAAGTTGGTGAAGTCCCTCAGCTGCTTGACAGCACACAAATACTGAACGTCCCCAGCTCCCACTGCCTCTTCCCACAGGACAGCAGGATTATCCAGGATGGCCCTGAGTAGCCACACTGAGAGGTGTGGGATTGCTGGTGCTGACTACAAACCAGTGCCCATCTCTGAGGAACCTGTCGAAAAGCCAGAAACCCTATGCAACCCAACCCAACCTCCCTTACCTGAGCACTGGCAGTTCCCACAAACATGGGATGAGCCAGCCTGGACTTGTGTGTTCAAATAATTAGCTACATAATGGACTTCAGATAAACATCGACTTCCATTTGGAAAGGTAATTTATATACAAAACAAACTGCATCCATTCCTGTCTTTTGATCATGTTCATGAACAGATCAGAGACTAACACTGATATCCCTACAACTCTCTAGCTGCCGTACAGTTAGGAAAAAAAAAAATTCATAATCCAGAAGTTTTTTTTTCTTTGTTTAAACCTAAAATAAAAACACACGTAGGTGTTCCTTAAAATGAAAGTGCTTCAAGGACAGTGGAGTCAGATAAAAATATATTGCCTGTTGGCTACTGCACCATCACCAGAGAAGTGAAAATTGCTATTCCAAGTACTACAGCCAGGAAGTATTTAGGACAGCTATTCAGCCAACTTTAGCTAGCTCCTGAGCAACAAGTCAACAAAGCCCAGTATCTGTAAATGCTCTGACAATTTATAACATAAAGAAATGGTGAAGGTTTGCAAAATTTCTAGCGCCTTTTAAAAATATGAAAAAGAACACAAAGGTAGAAGGTGAATGCATCATGCAACTGAACTAAACTTCAGTTAAGTAAAAAACACTAACCTTCTTGAAAATAATTAAATCAGATGATAATGTATTTAATTACAAAATCAGTTAATGATGATAATTGGGCAAAAGTACAGTGAAAGTAGTAGAAGTCTTACTTTGGTGTCTAAATGTAGGAATTGGTTGAAAATTCTGGGAACGCAAATCCTAATCCTAATAAAACTTTCATATTTATATATGGCCAAGGAAGCAGGTAAAATTAATGCCCAGGAATCCTTTCAGATTTGTCTCTCAAGCTGTCATTGTACGACCATTCTCCTTAGTCCAGGGTCACTAGCAACAGTCATATTTGGGTTCACTGCATCATATACCACAATTGTGTTGATGAGTTCAGTGGTACAGAAATTTGGAATAGCAAAAAAATGAACATCATAAGGCAATTGAGTTCACATTTCTGTCTGCTTCTTGAAAAAAATCCAACCAAACAACAACAACAACATAACCGCTAACTTCTTATTACATTTAAGGATCAAAATTAATGTTAAAACAGAAGTTTCAAAAAGAAGTGTGAATGGTTCTAGCTGTGGGTCAGTTTTGCTGAGCTGACTATTTAATAAAATATTTACCACTGACACTTTTGATATGGTATTATGGAATTTGGACACCTCCTCTCACCCTGTTTTCTCCTATTCCCCTTTCTGAGAAATGGCAACAACAGCTACCAAGACTGGGGCAGATTTGTTCCCCTCTGGCACCCTGTATTTCCCTGAGGAGTGCAAACTGGGATAGCTGCCCTCTTTCTCTGCTGTTGTGGTCTCCAGCTCTTCTCAAACATCCAGATTTTTTGCGAGTCACTCACTTTGTTAGAACACATGCTCGTTGCCTCTGCACTTGACAGAAGGTTACAATTAGGAACACTTCTGTAATTACTTAGATGAGCTGTTGTACACCTCTGAATTTGTCTTCATATTCTCAAGAGCAAACCGCAGACTCTGCTTCTCAAGAGCCACGGCAGCTGCATACAAGTAAATAAATAGAAATCTTTTTTTTTTTGACAAATGCTTCAGCGCTTAAGAAAATAAAACAGCTGTACTGTGTTAGACCAAGGTCCATCTAGCCCAGTATCCTGTTTCCAAAAGCAGTCAGCAGTGGATGCCTAGGGAGTAGTATAAGAACAAGGAAACTATTTAATGATATATATTGAAAATATTTTTCACATATCCTTGATGGAAAACAGAGATGGAATTTTGACAGAAGAGGGGAAAAAAGAAAAAGAAAACAAGGAGTCCAACACACACACCCTTTGCAAAAGCATGAAACATTCCTTTCAAAATAAAAAGAGAATTGAGAGGAAGATAATTACTGACTTCCTTCTTTTTTCTTTTTGTTTTTTTAAAGAAGCCCTCAGGACCAAGAAAAAACCAGCAACTTACTTGCTATTCAAAGAAACATTGTAAGTACATACTGATGCACATCACTGGCCAGCTAATTTTGAAGAACCCTTGACTATTCGTGTCAATGGCTTTTCTCTTGTGAAAGGGCCCTCGTGGAAAGCTACTGGTAGGGATTCACATCATGAAATCCCAGATGAGAGCTCCCAAACAATTAAAATTAATGGATTTATAAATACAGCTTCAAAAAGCATATACCTTAGTCACAGGAAAGCCTGCTCCACTTAATTTCTTGGGTCAGACAAGAACTATTTAGGCACTAAACTGGAAACAGGCAAACCAGGCTGCACCTAAAAAAGTACACAAAGTGTGGGGACAGTGAAGTGCCCCATGAAATCAACTGGAGGCTTACAATTGTCTTAGCTGAATATGGGATCAGTTGCAGAAGTCATCCATAGGGACACAGGCTGGAGGAGCTATGAAGTCACAGATGCAGAAACCAATTACTTTGATTAAATTGTTAAACTTCATATCTCCAGGACACCAGATCCATGGTTTTTAGATCTGTGTTTTTCAGAAGCTCCAGCTAAGCTAATGAAATGTGCTGATGACTCTTGCTTATGTGGGAATGGGAAGACGGAAGTATCAGGGTGTGACAGAAGATGATGAACTTGAAATTCAGAGAGCAAGAATCAGCATGAAAGAACAGAGCATTTCTAGGATGTGACATGAGCCCCACCCATAACTGCAGACACAGACTGGAAGGTGTGCAGCTATAACCTGGAGAGGGAGCTGGCCATGGCAGAAGAGAACATCATGGATGCTTCGATCCACTACTGACGGAGGAGACACAGGTGTGAAACACCATGGAAAAGGCAATCCCAGCCCCAGGGATGTATCAAATGACAACTGTTTGGGAAAGGCAGCAAGACTTCTTCCTCTCCTGTGGCTACTCTACTTGCAGTGCCACCCATGCCTCTGGTCACCAATGCTTAAATCAGCTGGGTTAGACCTGAAGCAGGCATGGGCGAGGGCTGCCAAGCTGACTCAAGGAAAGGAAAGCTTGTCTTACAAACACAGAAACAGAGTGTGGTGGGGTTTTTGACTGAGTAAAACACAGGCTGAGGAGAGGCACTAAACATTTCATCTGTATATCTATATGTATGTACGTGAGTTATGCATTCATGGACTTCTAGGTGCACAATAAGTTGTGTCAGAGATGCAGCTTTTTCCAGATATTTTTAAATACTCTCATTTTTTTAAAAAGTGACTGACAGGCACACTCTGTGTTTCCAAGATGATCTATAAATATTACCCAAAGAAAGACTTGTAAATACAAAGTCTGTTTTCTCCCCAGCTATGTTAGCAGGTCTAATAGAAAGTATTGTCTCTCCTTACTAACCTTGAAAGGTTTAGTAATTTCTTCTACTTCTGAAAGAAATAGAGAGGGTAAACAGAACAAAAACCCCCAAAAAACCCAGTTACATCCCTTTCACAAAGGGGAAAACAAAGGGCCAGAGTTGTTAAACAATTTGCTTCAAATAACAGAGAACATCATGTCAAAAACCATCACTTAAAAAACCATCTTCCAATATCCAAGGTTATCTATGACGCAAGTGCTTATTATGACTTCTAGACTGAAGACTGACTATTTCAGCTCAAAACAGGCAGATTCAGGTGTTTTGCAAGAGAGGTGTGTTGAAATATAAGATGGATATCTTCTGATTTACTACTCAACAAATTTTAGGATTAATGACAGAAAGCCAGTCATTGCCAATTATAACTAAGATTTACAAATACTGTAAATATTACACAATTTTTTAAGAGGTTTGTGCTGCATCATGAGACAAATGGAGCCTTAAACAGAGAGCAGAAAAAAGTATCACCTTTAGGAAATTGTAATTACATAAAATTGAAGCACATTCTTTCCACATTCTGTGGGGAAGGGAAAGCATGCTAAAGTTGCGTATTTATCCTGATAAATTATGGTTATCTATTTAAACTAGGGTTTTAATTAGACACAGTGTGCACATAAAAGATGCAAAATTAAAAAAAAAAATCAAACTAAATTTTAATAATGATCCTGCAGATACCCTATCAGAAAGTTTCAGCCTTCCGTTCAGATCACTTGAGGGCTTTTTTTTTCTTTTTTTTTTGTCTATAGTGGCACAGTAATTTTTTTCCATATGATAATGCTGCTCTCCAAGCCAATCTGAATGAAAGAGCCAAACCTGAGAACATGCATTACCATCTAAACATCCTCATAACAGCCCCAGTATTCCCATGCTCTCTGTACCTGCTGGGTTTTTTATCATGCCAGGAAACAATGAGTTTAGAGAGAAGGTTGCCTCATGTCACACGCAACAGCAGCACATCTGTCCACAGCTTTTCCCTTTCTCAGTGCCTGCAGTATTCGGTGGAATTTCACTGAAAAACGAACAGTTTTCCAAACTGTGCTGTCCTCTCTGTGGCCTTCTGTTGTAGGCACAGAGATGCAGAGCACCAGAGTCTACTGCTAGGCCCTGCTGCCTCACCAGTGTCAACCTCTCTTCCTTTGAACTGCTCTAATCACATCTCATTTCAAGCCATAAAGCCGCGTGAGATGCCAAGGACGCTGGGAACAACAGAACCTGCTAGGTATAAGCAGTTAATTAACTTCTGTTGAACTGAACCAAAAATCAATTTGCTACCATTTCTTTATGGCGTCTAAAGATGATACACATTTATTAACTTATTGCACTACTTTTTCATTTGATATTTCCACATCTGTATTAATAAGTTGACCCACTAAATAGAATTTGGCCATGTATACAGATATACTATGAATTAATTAACCTTCAGTTGCTCCTTAATTAGCCAGTGATAACATTTCTCATTTCACATTAAAAACTTCCTGGCTACTTTCACACTCCTGATTCTCACGTGCATTGCTGAGATGCACAGCTGCTTTATAGCAAATCAAAGCACACCGAGATACAGCTGACACAAATCACAGTGGATCTTTTTGCAACATCCAGGACTGAAAGGCAAATAACTAATTAGAAAGAACAGCCTTATTTAATTACCTAATAATAAACTCCCTTGCTCGTTAAACACATTACATATATTGTAACAGCTGGCATACTGAAGTATCTGATAAGGAAAAACCTGCTTATAGTAGCATTGGTACTTTAGGGAAAGCTGGATAAATGGGGTTTTTTTATAGTAGTACTCATTTAAAATACTGTCTACAGGTCCAACAGTGGAGGACTTAAACCATATTGCAACAATATCAAGGCTGGGTGAAGAAAGTAAGAGTAACCATCTCTTAGGCCAGCACTGAGCAGTGCACAAGACCAGCTTACTCCTGCAGTATACAGGAACAACCCTAGCGGGCTGCTGCCCCAAAATCAACATGAGATGCTATGAGCTTAGGACAAAACAGCATATGGTTCTTACATAAAACACAGTCACCTTTATTTCCAGGACAGTATTCTTTATTTTTTCCTTCAAGTGGTTGTCTAAAGAAAAAATGCCTCAAGAAACCTAGCAGCAGGGATGGTAACTGCAAACCTCCTTCTTCCAGATGAGCATTCCCCACAGATTCTAGAGTGTTACATCTTCTCTTGCTCTCTCTTACTGCCTGCAGAATTTCTGCTTTCTATACAACAGCCAGCTTCAGTCAGGGGTGTCACCTTCCCCACCTATCATCCAGCCGCCTTTCACTGCTTTGCACACTCATAAGACCTAAATCTGCATTCCTAGTGGAAATTTCCTTCTCCCTGAAGAAAAAGAAGTCATGGTAAGTACCAATGACTCAGTAAGATAAATCTGCTATTTGAAAAGACTGAATATGGAAAACATCACGAAAACTAGGCTCAAGAGGTAAGCAGAGACTAAAGGTAAGGGGGAATGGCTGTAGGTAGTCCTTTGCCATATATCTGCCCAACACCAAGACCATTACTATCGTTAAATGGGTTGTGCTGCAAACATGGGCTCGAATGAAGGGGCTTTACACATCCGATTGCAAATCCCAAACCCCGGGTTCTTTGTGCTTAACTGAGTTTTAAGGATCTCCTCTTGCCTGCGTGCTCTAAGAACCTCTTCCAGGCGGGAGGGTTTATGGGTCTCTCTCTCTCTTACTCTGCTCTAATACAAGGCAACCTGTTTTAAAAAACTTGTGGGAACCTTACTATCCTTGAGACTATGATCTCTGTCAAATTTGGCTGAAACTGGCCAGTGGGTTTACAAGTTAGCAGGGGAGGAGGGAAAGAGAAGCAGACTGACTGTGTAAGCCTCATTTCCTCAAGAATCCAGGCTAAAAACAATTATAGCCAGAAGGTTCAATTAAAGAAGGAGACTCATAGACATTTGCTGCACTTCAAACACAAACTGGTTCATGCATACTAATCAGTTAACACAGCTCTCACTGAAGGAATGAGAGTTTTGCAGCAAATTAATATTTATATTGATTTAAACCAAGAACTGTAGCAGGCTGGAATTTCAACAGCATCAACATGTTCAGCATGAAGCACACAATCACCCTCATATTCCTTCATACTAACACTAATTTACTCACATGATAAGATGCTCACAGTATCTCCACAACAATATCCACATACCTCCAAGTCTGCACATGCAAATCCCATGCCTGCACTTCTAGTAATGCTGACACTTATGGTATGACCAGTGCTTTGAAGCACAATGTAAAGCAAAATGCATGTGAGGAATAGCCTGCATTTTCATGACATCCATTATTATCCACTAGTTTAGGAAAATTACCATTAAGATACTGTTAGAAAAGGAAATATTCTGCTCTCTTTTGTATCTGAAATCAAGAAACTACATGCATATTTGATAGCACTTGACAGATGTTCATATGTTCACATCTGCAAATGAAGTAAGGGAAAATTATACTTCAGAGGAACAAGACTTCCTTGTTGTAAATTTCATGTATTTTCAAATGCATATTCTGGTTAATTTCTAGCTTTAAAATCTTCATTAAGCAGTAGTAATGGTTGGTATTGAATTTAAATTTGCAAAAGGTTGTCCATCTTTTTATTTTTAACAGGCTGAGTTCACTGCCATAACATTCCTGTGCCTAGAGAGATTTTCTTTTTCATAGATTTACTTTTCTCATAGGTAGTAAAAAAATGAGCCCAGATACATGGGTCACAACTATTTCAAGTGAATGAATTTACATTAGCTGTTCATGTTACTAAGGGTGAACTGTAAATCACCCATTAGTTCATCCCCTTCCTGGTCTCCACAACGGCATTCTCCTGCTACAGAAGACAGGTTTTTCTGAGTCTGGCCTATATCCCAGCTTTTTTCTTAGCCAGGTCATCACTATGGCAAATGCACTGTCCACCTTTTTACTCAAAGCAGTTCACACCAGAGTTTCCAGTTAGTAAAAGAGCTAACACTGCCTCTCAAGAAGGGCTTCATTCTTGCCACAGAGAAGTCAACAGGACCACTTGAAGCACCCTGGGATATCCTGGACTGTTGCATGGTGCCAACAAAAGTGACACACTTCTCTGACAAACCACTGAAAAGCTGTCAAGAGTATCCAGGGCATCTCAAATAGAATCCAATGCCTCTGACTGGGCAACTCAATCAAGCCAAAAGACTCACATCCTATCCCCAGAAAACAAATATATATTAATTTTTAAGTGATGGCCTAATCCAGCAAATGATCCTTGAAATAAACCCCAAACAATCATGATACATCTCCTGACCTTCACATGTTATACCTACCTTAAAAATTTGGCTTTTTTTGTGTGTTTTACTCAGTTGGGGCTGAAGGCTAGGGGCCTGTTTGATAACAGCCAGTGGGGCTTGATCCAATCTCTGACATGCTGGATTTTACTTTTTGGCTCATTGTGAACCACAGAGAAGGTCCCAGCAGCTCAGCTGGTTTTGAATCACAGCTGGGCAGTTCTTATGGCCACTGTGTGTCTGTACTGGTGCCACCAGCTGCACTGGGTGAGCCCCTCTCCTACAACTCCATCTAAGGTGGTAAACAAACCCATTCAGTCAGAGACACAGCTTCACTGAGGAATGGTCAGGGTCCAAACTGAATTTCAAACTAGAGTAAATAAACTGTGCTTTTACAAGGTTTAAAAGTTGCCTGGTCTGTTGGACATGCAGGTGAGGTGGCAGCAGCACACCTGGTGGGCTGCTAGGCCAGGCAATTCCTGCAGCTGCCATGACACTGCACACTGTAGATCTCTCACTCAAGCCAAGAAGTCCTTGAGTGAGGAAGCAAGGGCTGGGAACTTGTAATACCTCAAGAGAAAGGGAAGACTTGTGACTGCACCAGGCCACCAGTCAGTCAGGAGCATGGCATCAGTGCTGTGCTGTGGAGCAGTGTGTGAGGCTGCAGCAGCCCACGGGGAGCAGACATCTCCCTTGGGTCCCTGAACCAGCAAGTACACACCAGGGTTTGCACCACAGCTAGTACACCCCTCATATGTTTTTAATATGCAGTATTCCACTGATTCTCTACTTCTTTGTTTTCACTGCTTGATGATTTGATCTTTCCAAGCATTAGGGCTTTCTGACTCTTGAGGCACTGCTTACATCACCTTGTAACACAACTCATTAACAAAGCAGATGAGAAGACAGTATATTTTCACCATTATTAATTTTTTCTTTATTGTGGTCAAGACCTTGCAGGAATCTAATACTGGGTGGCACACCATGCCCACAGCCACAGGACAAACATCAAGGTCACAGAAAAGGGATTCTTCTAATTGCCTTTTGCATTTCAGTTGTGAGACTTATACCTCACAGGAGGCTTTCAGTGATGTTCCAAGATCTCTAAAACCCCAACAGTTTTCCTTTTATTGCAATAGGTTTCCAATGAAGTTCATGGCCTCAAAAAAAGGTGCCAGTCCTCATATGAGGAGATAATGAGTTGGGAGAGGGCACAGCTGTCAAACAGACTTGTAAATAAACTCCCCAATTCTTGTTGTGTAGATTTTTAGATTTAAAATATCTTTCCAGTGCTGGGGATGAATTGGACCAATAGGAATACAGGTCTTGTTTCTGCTAGGTTTTTCCATCAGACAAGCACAACCTTGTCTTTTGTACTCTATGATGCAGTCAAAGTATTACAGCTTGGGAAGAACAGCTGACGCCCAAGACGAGCGAAAGCTACGTACACAAGGCCAAGAGGAAAAAAAAAAAAGCACCTGGAAAGAAAGAGGAACCACCTGCCAGAAAAATAAAGGAGTAGGTGGGGAGACCTGGAGAGAGCAAGCCTGTGGGAACAGTGAGTGACCTGAGTTAATAGGGAGCGTGGGGGAGGAGTGGGCAGTGAGCAATTGCTCTTGTGTTCAAAATCCTAGTGATGGGATGAGTCAGAGACTCTGATTGAATTTTGCCTTCACTACACCCACAAACTGGTTATTATAAGGCTTAGGGGAGCATGGATCTGTGCAGCAACAAAAACTACACAGTGAATTGATGGGTATATGAAGCGCCCCGGAGTCCTGAAAATCTGAAGAACATCTGGCAAACACCATGCCCTTTCATACCAGGTTTCCTGTAGCCATAACTAATCTGCCTTGCTGCTCTTCTTCGCCTAATAAGATTTAGACTGATAACCGAGTGGCAGCTGCATCTGATGTGAAGGGGTATGGCACAGTATCTAGAAATGTTCTTTGCAGATCTCTTCTGGAAGCAGGAAGCTCCAAGAGTTAGCTCAACCCAGCAAGACCACTGCCCAGGAGCATACTTCTTTGGTCCTCGAGGATGGCACAGTCCAGTGAACAAGAAGACAGATTTGTACTACCTCCCTCAGTGACTGTTCTTTAACTGCTTTTGCTTTCAACCATTTCTGCTTCTCGTGCTCATTCTCCTCCCCAGGCCAGGTGATCTGCTCAGCCAGCTCTAACACACTGAAACCAGCAGTGGAAACAGCACTGGTAACACCCCCCTGTTCACATCTGGAAACTGCACTGGTAACACCCCTGACAGGCCGGAGGATGACAGGCTGTTGGGACACACCTGCTGCTGAGAAGCGCCTGCTCTGGCTGCCGGGAGGCTTTGCCACTGAACCCGCTGGGAAGAGGGGCTGCCCGTGACTTCAGAGGGAAGGAAGGCCTGGGTAACTCAGTACCCAACTGCATTCTCCTTTGAAAATGGAACTTCAGCTATAACAAGGTGCACAGTTTTAAAATCTGGAAGCTCAGGTGGTGACAAGTGATAGCAGTGACAGCCAGGACAGCTTTGTGTTCTTGGTGCTGCAGCTGAGAGAGACAAATGAGGAAACAAAACAGGGCCTTGAAGCTTTAGTAGCAGGCTTTAGTAGCAGGCTTTGTAATGAACTTCAACTGGTTCAACTTTTCTGGTCTTCACGGCCTCGGTCTGAAGGCAGAGACATGGGCAGCAGGTTAAGACTTGCTGCTCTGGACTGACTTGATGGCTAGTGGCCTTCTACCACAGAGGCCAGCCCTTGGCTTAGCCCTGGCAGTTCACCAGGGCTCCTGCAGGTTAAGCACCAGAGATGGTTGGGATGAACTGTGACTCCAGACTTTGTTCTGAGATAAATCCGAAACGTTCCTCTCAGCAGAGAGACAAACCCTAGCAAGGAACATGGTGCCCTCTGCAGTGATCAACAGCCTTTTTTAAAAATAAAATTTTTTAAAAATATAAAAAGCTAAACACCATGTAATACAACAGCTAAAGGCTTATTGCAGTTTCTCTCTTTACCAATTTAAGTCAAGCTAATGAATTTTTAAGTGTGTCAGCCCAGCAGTTCAGCTACTTGGTTTTTAATTTTACCTTTTTTTAACCCTTCCAAGCCAGAAGAGCTGGCATGGAGACAGCTGCATGAATAGATATGAGGGAGACAAAAAAGGAAAAAGAAAGTATTAAAGGAACTTGTGCTTGCTGAGGAATACAGGAGAACGTAGAGAGTTTTTATCAGAAAACAAACAAGAGCAGGTGATTAAACAAACAAGGAATACTGAGTCCCTAAGCTCAGAGATAAAGGAGAGGTCTTCAAAAAAAGCTTATCCATTTTTAAACCACTTTTACCTCAATTTATGCAAGATGGTGCTGCCCAAATTTGTAGTTTCAACTTATATTTAATGCAGTTCTTCCCTTTCCCTTGGATCAATTCAAGTTGCATGGCTGCATAAATACCTGAACAGAGATAAAAATGGGGAGCTAGCTGTGACAGGCCTGGATGTAACCACCTCTTTTTAGCAGCTGCTCACAGTTGCATGGATTGGGTGTAAGACAAAATACAGTCTCAGGAAATAGAATGGCATAATTCCATGCAGCACTTTGTTCTGAGTGCAAAAATTGCCATAGCCTGAAAAAGCAGGTCCTTTGGGAATTGTACCTGTCCTGAGAACAGCATTTTCACAAAGCAGATTTAAAACCTTCTCTCATAAGGCTTCCTTTGAACTCACCAGGGAGAAACATGCCCCTTCCAGAGTGAAGTCAGTGGAAAAGAACCCACCCAGTTTCATCCTGAGGACAATTCAGAGGAGAATCTCTTCTGTTTTCTAGTACAAGAACTGGGAGCATCCATGAGATGGGGAGGTTTGAAAAGAACAACAGAATTTGGTTTCCATGCTGTACGTAATAAAATTGTGGAGGTGGTTGCTGTGCATGCTGAATGTGAGCATGGTTAAAGAGCAGGACAGATCCAGTGCAAAGATGGTGACTGAGAGCTATTAGGTACAGGCATACCATCTCTGGCTCTCAATGTCCCTGGGAAGCACATCCCTAGGAGCCAGCAGAGCACTCCAGGAAGCCACTGCCTGTTTACACACCACCTCCAAGACATCCACTACTGGCCATTACTGGGTCACTGGGCTAGGTGGGGCTTTGATCAGCCCCGGGGTGGCCATTGATATTCTGAACACAGAGGGAGCCCACAGAGTTAATTCAGTCAGAATTAATTCCACAGAGTTAATAGTTATCTAAAACTGGCCTTGATTGGCACTTTCTCTTCAAGCCCACACTTTGCAGCAACTCAGACACACGAAAGCTTCTGCCAGGTAGCATTCTCAGACTACCTAGAGATTTTTGGACATTTTACAAGAAAAAACAGAGGTGGGTGAAAAAGGAAGTATGCACCAAAGTTGTTCTGCAGGAAGAATGAGACCTGGATTCTGTATCCTCCATCTGAAAAGTTACACCCTGCAAGTTCCACATCCCCAGAGCCCACAACTACTGAAAAGGGCAGCCTACTCCCTAACATCCTGCTGAAACTGGGTCACTGTGAAGCAAAGCAGGCAAAATTCATGGGCCCAGGAGGTATAAGCCACTCTGTCGCCCAAGAGAAATTACTTTGCCCATTTCAGTCACTCTTTCCCACCAGCTGTGGGCACAGTCCTTGAACTCACCTTGTCTTTGAACTCTGTCACACCGCATAACCAAGTGATGGACAAAAATTCAGCCAGCTAGGACACTATAAACACTCATTTAAATGCTTTCTAGTATAGAAAAAATTAGCTAATCCCCTTTCCATGCTCATCTATAGTCTGTCCAGAATGCTTCACCTGCCAAATGTGAGCAGGTACTACTTATTTCAAATTGTGAAATGATCCTGAGTCCCTGACATTTGTAAAACATTCAGAGACCCACAAAAGAATTACAGGAAGACAAATTACTACCTACTGCCTCCCAGCTCAGAGCTCATTCTCGTACAAACACCCTGCTCACTTTACAAAGCCTTTTTTTTACGCTTTTCTGAATAAAGCTGAGGCCATCTTAAGACAATTATTTTCAGTTCCAGATTTTTCAACATAGCGGATGTTCCTAAAATTTCTTTTTTTTCCCAGTAACCTTTTAACTTGATAAGCAAGTCTTTGCACAGCCTTCAGTTACTTTTTATTCTGTGGTGCCAAATGAGACCAGATAGACATATTCTTAAAAGGCTTTCATGAAAATGCAGATGACCAGTTCACAGTAGTCTGCTGGCTCAATAAATAGAAGAGTTCGAAGTGTTTAGGCACTAATGAAAACCAAAAAAGTTATCAGAAGCCCGAAAAAAGCTTTTGCTTCCTTGTTACCACCATAAAACTTGCAACAACAGTATCTTCAAAATACCACCTCTGTTACCTGTATTAACTTAGACATCATATCCTTCCAGCAGCTGACCAACAGCAAAGGTACAAATCTGAGCCAAGAAATGACAGCAGGATTGAAAATTCAGACTTGCCTGCAAACATAAGAGTTAACTCTAAGCAAAACACATAGAATTGTATTTTATCTGCCAAACTTTCTCCTTTTCCCCCTCCTAAACATCACCATTCGTTATAATATGTTGAGTTTTTTTGTTTATAATTCCAATTCAAATACAGCAAAGTGTTGCATGTTCTTGTCCTCCCACATTATATTATATATTAGTATTCCTTTGAAAGCATTTTGTTCTTCACTACTAACAGGACAAGAAAGTCTTGAAAACAGACTTGCTTATAGTGTCCAACTTGGAGGGATCTAAATGTGATATATGAAGTGTTATACATCCATGTTATTCAATTTTAAATGAGGCTGCTTCAACCCAGGGAGAAGTAAAAAATCATAAATGAAGCAGTTTCTGAAATTCAAACTTTTGTGTCAGACAGGTCACTTCACTTCACAGACCCTTCCAAAGGCATCCAAAGGGGAGCCTGTAAGGGCTCCAGAAAGGTTTCAGGATGGATATGGCAGCAGACAAGGCTCTGGCAGGGCTTCCTCAGCACCCTTTATCTTCCCACCCACCATCAGGGCTCAGGGCCCTGCCAGGAAAGAAACTCCTTCATTCACCTCAAGCACATTGACCCGGATTAGCCCAGAGACACTTTCATCCTTGCGTTAAACTCACAAGGTCACTTGCCAGTACAGTTTTGGGTGTGTTTGTGTGGCCACACTGGTGACCCAGTCATGTGGGGCTTCTGCTGGCTGGAGCCTCATTGCTGGCAGCAACGTTGTGGCCACCTAATGGACACACATCTGTCCAACTGCTACTTCCACCATCCATGGGGTGCACAGGGACGATCCACCCACATTCTCCTAAAACCCCACAAATGCCCTGCTCAGAACAGAGCAGACTCTGTCCTTCACCAAAGAGGGAGAAAGAAATGCTGAGCTGCCTCTTAGAAGCCCATACAGCAGAACCTGGCTTGAAACCAGCAGGTTTCTGGCCTGAATCTGACCCAGGCTCATTAGTCTTTAGCTATTTCTGTCTAGCCTGGAGCAACTCACAGATGAAGGATATTCAGAGCCCAGACAGTCTTCCACAGTGAGCATTTTGGCTCCTCAAAGCTGTAATCGGTTCAATGGGTTGCTGTCGCAACTTCTGCTGGGTTTAAAGTCAAGTATTGCAAGGATAGGTATTGGGAGCCAAAAATGCCTTCTGAGTTAAAAGTAAACAAGGTCCATTAATTTTTGTTGACCTTTTACTTGGTACCACCGGAACTACAAATATACTTCTTTAATACATAAAAATTTGGATTATGATGCAATTATATGACTCCAGAAGGCCAGCCTAAGGCCACAGCACTGTCACTGGCAGAAGGGATTCAGTGCTGTCCTGGTGCCACATAGCCCTTTTCTCTTCTGCAGCAACTACAGCAACAACTCATGTTTCCAACCTGGTACACTGCACAATCACAAAGAGAGCAGTGGGAGCACAAAGGAGGGCATGGTTTGACATAGAGGCAAGTGTTCCTGGCTGGGATTACATCCTTTGGTCCCAAAGACAGCTTTTGTTAGCTGAGAAAAATCCTAAAACTACAGGAAAGTCTGTGTGAAGACGCTTCTGGTCCCACAATCACAGGATAGTTGAAGTTGAAAAGGTCCTCTGGATGTCATCTGGTCTAACCATATGCTCAAGCAGAGACAACTGCCCAAGGACTACTATCTTAGACAGTTTCTGAGGATCTTCAAGGACGGAGACTCCACAACCTCTCTGGGCAACCTGTGCCAGTGCTTACAGTGAAAAAGTGTCCCCTGATGTTCAGAGGGATCCTCCTGTGTTTCAGGTTGTGCCCGTTGCCTCCAGCCCTGTCACTGGGCAGCCCCAAGCAGAGCCTGGCTCTGTCCTCTCTGCACCCTCCCTGCAGGTATTTATACACATTGATGGGATCCCCCTGAGCCTTCTCCAGGCTGAACAGTCACAGCTCTCTGAGACTTTCCTTATGAGAGGGATGCTTCAGTCTCTTCATCATTTTTGTGACCTTCCACTGGACTCTCTCCTGCAGCTTCATACTGATGCTCTGGTAGTCTGATCCAGCTGGCAGATACTGATAGCATGCTCCCTTGACTGCCCTGGAAATCTGGAAAGAAGATGGCATGCAGGGGAGCATATGTCCCTATCCAGAACAGTCACTCTTTTGATCGATCAGTGTGTAAAGGAAAGTCTGTCTCAGTGTCCTGTATCTCATGTTTGACTGACTTCTAAGGGAGTAGTTTTAACTACAAGGCACCACCTAAATGCAATATAACTCCATCATAGACTAAAAAAAAAAATAATTGCCTTTTCTGGGTAGAAAGATGTTTATCCAGAGACTCAGCATAATTTATTTTTACAGCAGGTACACCAAACCAAGACAGTTAAAAGGCTAAGTCTCCAGAGCTCTAGATGCTATGTAAATAAATGCTAAATAATTGCCTGGATTAAACTGTGGTTCAATGTTCAGCGAGGAAAATAGCTCTTGTTTTTCTTAAATTAAATTCTGATTTTATCTATAATTCTAGACTATTCTGCTTGTTCATTTACATGAAAAGTCATCCCACTTGTTGAGTGCCACAGCCTTATTCTGAAACTGTATGATTAACACCAGTACTTCCAAAAGCTACAAATCGAACAGTTTTATGTGACTAACCTAAAGTCCCTCAGCCGGCAATATAAGCAAACTGACCTAACCAGGCACACCCATTCTTGCTGTGGATATGTCAATTTACACTCTTCTGGATAACTGAGGTAATGACTGTGAGGACATCACAGCACAGCCCAGAGCCCTGCACTCACAATGGTCCCAAACAGTTTCCTGTGCCCGGCAGGATCAGGTAACACATGGAAATGCACAACTCCAACTCATGCTCAGAGCCAAGGAGCTGCAGTAGAAGGCACAGTCATCCCACTATTGGATTTCCCTCAACCTGTAGCCGAGTTGGTGGGAAGAAATCTGTGCCTCCACCTCTGCTGCTTCAGGCCACAATCTGAATTCTTGCTATAATCCCATCTTTCCCAACAATTTAACCCATCAGATTCAACTAAAAGATGCAAGATGGAAGGCACAGGTGCATGCTCTCTTCTGCATGAGGGAAGGTGATGATGGGCAGTGGGACAGAGCAGCACCACTTCAGCCACCAGAGCTGGGCTGGAGTGGGCTGGCCCTTCAGGACAGATGTCCTCCCAGACTAGGTGAAAACATGGCTACCTGTTTTAACTACATTTTTTTACAGGGTTTTGAATTTCTCTCCACCGAGCAGTGACGCTGGCTGTCAGTAAGTTATCCACTGTGATCCCTCAGGATTTCTCTTCACGGTATTATTAGCTTAGTCTGTGACTCCAGCTTTATTTGCAGACAGTAACCATCCCTGAACAAAAGTCTGCAGCTTGAATAGCTGGCAACTCCACTGTGAGTGCCCGGTGCTCCCAGGGAGAGTGATGCTGTCCTCAGGCATCAAGGACAGGTGCATCACTGCTTTGGCCAGGATGATGCAGCAGCAGCACCTCCTTCACTGCAGAGCCACTGTCCTGCCAGCCCAGGGGTGACCGAGTCCTGCTGCTTATCTCAGCCTCCCAGCCACAGACCTGACACTTTACAGCACATAAAAATAGTACATAAAAACCCCCCTCCACTGACCTGCTTATTTTTTGTAAAATCAGAGTATTGCCCACTTGCTGCAGACACTAGTCTGCGTGTTTAAAAAAAAAATCACATTGGCAGACAACCAACATACAA
This sequence comes from Peucedramus taeniatus, assembly GCA_013400575.1. Taxonomy (NCBI): domain Eukaryota; kingdom Metazoa; phylum Chordata; class Aves; order Passeriformes; family Fringillidae; genus Peucedramus; species Peucedramus taeniatus. The sequence continues at coordinate 369,720 of WBNO01002104.1, read as the reverse complement.
GAACATCTACAAAGAAGCTGTTACAGTTTATCGTGCAGTAATCCATGGATTAAGGTCATTAACAGCCCTCCATGACATACTGCCATGACTCCAAAGGTGCTCTTCTGGCTTACAAGATAGATACAGAGAACATAACCCCCTCATAAACATTACCCCTGAGATACTGTCTTCTAAATCTTCAAAAGAAAAGAAGGAATGAGAATAAACAGAAGGCAGATGCCTAACACAATATCCTGCATTGCATTAAAAAAAAAAGTTACAATGGAAATAAACCACCCTGAGTTTTCTTATCTTTCAGACTGATGTTGTCACAGTAAAAGAGTAGTTGGTAACTGAAATTTTGATCCTCAGAGCTAAAATAGCAAGCTGAAACATTCTCCCATACCCAGAAGATAAAGCCGTAAGTAAAATTTTCAAAATAAAATCTGAAATTCTCAATTCTACCCTTTAATTATTTATATGAAATAAGCTTTCTCCTTCTGTTGACATGAGAACACAAATATATCATCATGGAAAACACTGTGTACTCCTCAAATCCCAGGGGGTCATTAATCTTCTTTTATGCAGTACATGAACTGTTTTCACAGAACTTTTTAAAATAGTTTTCTAAAGCATGCCTGATGTCATTAGGAAGCCAGAAGAAGCTGATGCCCTAGCAATATAATTGTTAAATATCCTCCAAAGAAGAGAATTCCTTTGTTCCTCCTAAACTTATGCTCATGTCTGCACTATCCATACATGTGATTACAAATGCTGTTAATTTACCTGAGTCCCTAACACCAATAGTAAACAACCCTTGTGTCAAATCTGACATAATGGAGAGACTTTTCTCACTTCTGTTGATCTAAATGAAAAAATCTGCACTCTTCCCATATGATTTGTTTCTTTAGGACTCTGGGAAAGGCATAGTATTGTGCCACTGTGTATTTTCATTTACCATGAAACAATTATAATTCATAAAATGTACTCGGGAGAATACAATTGTCCTACCAGCTGCAACCAATTCTGTATCCCACAGTCACATGCAATTTTTGTAAACAACATACTGATATTAAAAAAAAAAACAAAACAACAAAAACTTAGAAAGAAATCTTAAAAGCTTCAGTAAACAAACATTATGATAAACAACATTTGTTTCAATATAGATCCTACCAGGAACAAATTGCTCATCATTTCCTATTTTACTTCCACTACGATGTAGTAGCATTTTCACTACACATGCAGTTTCCTTTTCTTACCTTTAAGGAATCAAAGCAGGCAATAACTCTTCCATTTTCAACCTGGCAACTTTTAGGGGGGTGTGCAAATTTGCATTCTTCATCAGAGCGTGAACAAGTTCCCCTCTGAAACTGCCTGCACACTTCTAACGTCAGCCATTTTGTGTCTCTTACGGGAGCAACATTCAAAGCCATGATGAGAAGCTGATTTTGAACTTGTAAGTTGCTGTCAGGTGAATTATGCTGTAGAAACTTCCAAAACTAATGACAAAGGAATTGGGGCGGAGGCGGCGGGGGGGGGGAGGAAGTCAGAAAAAAAAATAACTTCAATTCTAATGGAAAAGAAAGTTAAAAAAAACAAACAGTGGGGGACGATTAACGACGTCCAACACACACAAAGCAGAACAAGCAGAGAAAGTTTATCAGCAAGCAGTCACTCATCAATCATTAAGTCCCGCTTGTAGACTTTTGGCTGGGAAAACACATGCTCAGTCGCATTTCTGTCTGTAAAACACGTGGGTTTGTTGATTGTAATCACGGATGCACTGGTTTTAAGCCAAGGTCCATCAATGCAATGGCACTCCTTGATAGAACAGCAGTCCTCTGATGGTTGCTTGCCGGTATTGATTACACGAGAAAAGCAATGCAGTCATTTGTTCATGTCCCAGGAATAGTAATAATAATAATAATAATAATAATCCTTTTTCTGCTTTCAGTTTCCCATCAACTAATTGGCAAATGGAGACAGCTGAGGTATCTTCTGCCAGGTGTAAGGTGAAGGCAATGTCTGGCTGGCAAAGACCGGATTTTGAGAACACGGGCGTAGCAATCCTCGCTCGTAAAAGTGACTTGGCAAAGGCACTTTTAAAGTCACTGACCTGACAAAAAAAATACAGCATCAGTTCACGTGCAACTCATTCAAATCAACATTATGAAACCTACAGTCCCTTTTTATCAGATATTATAAACACACAGCCAAAGTTCACTCTTTAAAAAAAACCAAAAAAACAGCCTCCTTTGTGAAGATACACGTGATAGGGGAATAACCAGTTGAAACACATACTGCAGTAATATTCCAGGCAGCAATCCAAAAGTTGGGAATTATTTAAATAGATGAATGTGGCAGACACAATAATTAGGCACACTAGTTGTGAAACAATTCAATCAAATGTGCTTAGTCTCCAAAACTGTATACAAGAACCCGTTTCCATTAATTTATGACTTGGCCCTTTAGACTGTCTTACTGCATTATAAATTGTTACTCATTACTTGTTTTTCCTTAAAAACGAGGATGGTAGTATTCTGCTCAGATTTTTTGTGTTTCCCTCTATTTCCCAAGAAAAAAGAAACCAAAAAATGTAATTTCAAAATTATAGGAAATAAAACCTTCCAAGTGCAGACAATAGAATTAGTTTTCCCATTGAACTAGAGGCTGTTCCATAAGGGCTTCATGAAAGGGCCCAACCACCAAGTCACCGTGCTCCAATGAGTCCTTTCTAATAAGAAGCAGTCTTTATCTGAATATTCTTTTTATTTAATTAGCCTTTGTGTGCCTCTGCAAATACATCCTTCAGCATCAAAACATCAGTTTACAATACAGCACTTAAACTGTTTGGTGACTATAAAATACCTAAGATATTTTACAGAAAAACATCTGTAAATCAAAGGGTTAGATATTACAAAAAATTTTAACCACTAACTGTATTTTATACACAGACAGTGAAACCATGAACATGATGTTTCCTTCTATTCAGCTTCAAAGGAACACAACTTTTACTTTGCCAGATACAGCTGACGGATTATTTTTGTGCAAGAAAAAAGAAAAGGGGAAGGACTGGAATAAGTGAGATTTTAAAATATGTCAATAAAAATAGTTCTAAAAACACTGTCAGCTTTTCCATGTCAGAACAATTACCATTCTGTGCTTGGATTCACTGGTCTTAACTGAAGTCAGTATTGTTAGTTAAGCAAGAATTTCTCACACTCAGTTTCAGGATCAGATCCCAGTTCTGACTTCTAGGTCTTCACATCAAAAAGCTTCTCTATTACTTAGCAATGCTACCAGAAGGGGTTTTACTATGTGATCAATACTTAAACCAAAAGTTCCTACTGGTAGCATGAATAAAGGCAACACAATGCTAATTGCTCAAAAATTCAGTTTCAACTCCTATGTGCAATAAGATGGGTCTGGATGACACTCAGGTTTACTTGGTCATAAAAAACAACAAGGTGCAAGAGAATCATTACATTTTGAAATAATTCTGTGCAATTATAGTACAGTACATAAATTACAAACTCCTCAAATTAAATATTCCATCAATGTTGTCTGACAGCATCAATGAAGAATGAGATTAAGCTAAAAGCAGACAAAGAGGTGAGAAAATACTCATAACTGGTGAAAAGGAAAGAGAGGAGGAGAAACAAGAAGAGCCTCTCCACAAGGGCTTGTTGAGCTGATAGCTTGTTGGGCTGATGATTTAGCTGGCTAAATGTAAAAGAGGAAATACTCTCCCTAGAGCCACACATTCCAATTCAGAAATGTCAGTAACGGTTTTCAGTAATAGATGTAGGAGACAGACGGAAATTTTGGGAAAAGGGTAAATGTTATACTGCACACTGCTGAAAGTCACAAGTAGTAATACTCTGCAGGGCTGCACACCATAAAATTGACAAAGCTGTTTCTCAAGTAGTAGGTGTTAAGACTGAAAAAAACCAGACACAGCACGTGGCAGCAAAGCAAACAGCACCCAGTGTAGAAATGGCAGTAGCCATGGTTTTTAAAAGAGAAGCGCGCAGCAGAATCACATACAAGATTTGTGAGACTACAGCAAGAACTCATACCAAAAAGCATTTGGGGTTGGAGGGTAGAAGAGTGAAACACAGTATCATCCTATTTCTTACCCTCATGCTGCATGAAGATTTTCTAAAGGAAGGGAAGCATGAAAAGTTTGTCTGAAAAATCCACATCTTGTCAAACATAACAACACCACGTGATTTCTCAAGAGTCATCGAGTGCCTCAGGAGTTTCTACTGGTAAAAACTCAGGAGACAGAACTGAGTCCTTTCTGAAGGAGGCCATGCCTTCAGCAGGAGGCAAGTGCAAACACGGTGAGGATAGAATAATGTGGAGTGCTTCATTCCTACTACTTACATGACCTATGTGTTCACAAGCACATGCTAGGCAGCTGTTATACCTCCTCTGCCCATTACCTGCACCAGGAGGATGAAGGCAACGATGCCACCTTGAAAACCTGAACATGAGGGATGCAAAACAAGAAGGGAGAGAAAAGACAAAGCAGGGAATAAAATTATTCTCCTTGGAGAGGCCAAAAAAAGTAGAATTCAACATATGAGGAAAGTGCTAAAGAGAAGGAAAGAATGGGAGAGGAAGGTAGGAAAAGGAAATGACTGGTTGCGAAACAGAAAGAAAGGGAGAGACTTCATAGGAAATGGAAGCAAGATGGAGAAAGGTTGTGAACACCGGAAGAGAGAGGGACAAGAGGAAATTTTAGAAGGAAAGCAGAAGAGACTGTGGGTACAGGGAAAAAATACAGCATTTTGAGTAAACAGGGAAGTAAATAAGGGAAATGAATGGAATTTACATAACAAAATATAATAAAAACAACAATAATAACCCTCAATAAAATGCCTGCCAGGTCACAAGCCATTATTAACATCATAGACCTCGTGTGTTGCAAAACCCACCCATTTGGAGAAAACCAGTGACTGCACCAAATGCAAACTCTGTTCCTCTTCCCACTATTTCTAATTATGTCCTAACATATCAGCCAAAGTTAGCTGTCCTGCCAAAACCAATGGTACCTCACTGGCATAAAGCCCTCAGCACCAAGTGTCCCTTATCCTGGCAGATTTGTTTGCTTGATGGTTTTGTTTAGTTGTTTTGTTGTTATTATCATTAATGATCCCAACTCAAGAAAACACTCCCCACTGCAGCTAAACAAACTATCAAAACCTACAAACAAACAACTGAGCTGCAAAATATTCTTACTGAAGATGAAGTACTCAACATAAGAATAAAGCCTTTTTGTCTTTTTATAACTATTATTGTTTATTTTCAGTCTCTCACACAGTTGAATCAATGGAATTGATCAAGAATGCACTTACAAATGCAGTTTTTCATAGGTTAAGTGAAAGGAAATTCATGAGCATTTATTTGTAAAAGCTGTTTAGCTTTGGATCCCTTTTAGCATAAGCATCATTTCCCTTTTGCAGAAAGCTAGCAAGGCATAGGAGTAGAAGGCCTTTGTCATGGTTAAGAAAAAAAAATCCTTTTAATTATTAAACAAGACAAAGCACACAGACACTAGAAGGCCACAGAAAAAGTTCTCAGAGAAATATGGGGCAGACAGCCTCATCTTTAGGAATTGCAAGTGAATACAAAGCCCTGCCCTATTACAAACCAGTTGGACCTTTCAGCTGGAAAATAGGAGCTCTTGCTATCTACAAAATGTGAGGTGCTTTGGTATAGTAGTTTTACCTATCAGCCAGATTATGTGGCAATGGATTATGTAGTATCAGTCTAATGGTGAAGCTGAGACTTCCTGGACATGATGTATTCATGTTTCAGAAGATAACATGTAGTAATGAGCAAAAACCTCATCTTCAAAAGCCATCTCTGCAGGTGATGACTTCCAGTAAAGGAGAACAGTCTTTTACATGGTCTCACCACAGATCTCTACAGGAACCACTAAGTCCACTCAAAAGGTGTTAAAACAGTTTTACACTTTTTGAGGTTGAAACACTCTGTATTATTCATCACATTAAAATCTTCAGCAAGAGATGTCAACACTGGGGCTCAATTTGTTGCTTCTACTGTCAAAATTTATCAACATGATCCATATATTTCTTCCATAAATATACCAGAAACTCACGAATTAAAAAGTTAGAAAACCCTCAGTTGTACTTGGAGGGGACTGTACAGTTTGAAGTATATAAGCTCTTCTTTCCCTGACAGAAGAGATGTACTAAATATACTTAACCGAGTACAAGTATGATAATTTGTATTATTATACAAGTTTGATAATTTGTAAACAATGCTCTATTTTAAAAACAAAGAAACAAAAAAAAAAAAAAAAAAAAAATCAAAATCAAAACACTCCCCAAACCCCAAAGACTCACTATGCTGTGAAAGCAAGGTGAGCCTTCTCTAGGTCACAGCTGGGAGTAACATGTTGTCTTACAGACTACTGCCCAAATTCAGTTAATACATGAGCTCAGGTGGGAAAAAACTCACCTTCAGGACCTATCTACTGCCACCACAACTGACCTGCTGGATACTGCAATGCCAACACAACCTATTGAGAACTTAGTTTTCAAATCCAGCATACATATACTGCCACTCTTCAGAGACAAACTGTTTTCTTAGCCAAAAAGATCTCTCTTTTTCAGGAAGACCAAGGTCAACTCTCTAACCCCAGGGAAATGATGCTGTACAATTTCAAGCCCTTGGCCTAAAGCAGGTTGCTTCTACAACTTTTATCCATTTGCACATAAACAAAATCTCATGTTGCTTTCTCACAGAAAATCATGGTCATAGTCTTAAATTTCAGAAACTTTTTAACAAAGAAACAATAACAATGACCCTGCAGGAGACACCAGGCCCAAAGAATTTCATGTCAAAATTTTAAGGTCTGGCTGGAAGCTGAAGAAAAACAGGCTCTCAACCCTTAGACAGGGTTATCCATAAGCATCACTAGCTTCACACTCCACAGCACAAGGTCATGAACCAGCAGTGTCTTGACCACATACTACTTTAACTCAGATTCTCATGATGCTCCTTTTTGTTCGGGAAATAAACTGATCTCTAAGAAAAAAAATAGTTTAGCCACTTCTTTCAGCATGGACTTACTAGTTTGGAATCAGCGATTGTACCTAGGTCAGATGATATGGGACAAAACACAACCATCTCCAGATGCCTCAGGACATCTGAAAACACAAATTAAACAATGTGCCCCACTCCACAGATGCATCTTCAGAAGACTACTGACAAGAATGGTGCTCCTTCAAAAAGCTGCTGCTTCTTCAGCAGTTGACCTATTTGCAAAGGAAACTTGCTTTGCATTTCACTGTGTTTACAGACAAAACCCAGTGGAAAGATTCCCTGTATAAGTTTAACACATAGGAATGCTTCTGTAACCAGATCAAGTTACATTTCCTAAACAATCACAATGGAAATACAGATATTTGAAGACTGACAACTACTGAACCCTCACCCTTATCCCAGGAAAAGGCATTCAAAGCCCACTAAGTCATACCTCTTGTTTGCAGCTGCATTGTGGACTCCACTTTCAAATCATTCAGGACACAGACCTACGTTTAGAAGACGCTGGCATGTGCTTTATTTCAAAGGACCATGGAACTTTGCTTCCGTTTTTCAACTAAATTTCATTGTTACGCTCTTAAATGTCTTTTTTCCTCATTGTTGTGCTTTAAATATCATTCAATGCCTCTGAACAGAAGATAAGCTGCTCACTAAAGTGCAGCCACAACCCCACAAGTTGACTCCACTGTTGCTTTAAATTCCAGCTACTTGCCATTTCCTTGACTCCCCTGTGAAGTTCTCTCCTGAGCTCCCCCAAACTCCCCGCTAAGGAAAGCAAGACTGCAGCTTAATCCCAGGCTACAGCTGGATCCATTCTGATCTGCCTCATCAGGTGCAGGCTAACACAGCAGCATAATGCCCCCTGCCTCACACGTGCCAGCCAGCTCAACAGAGACACGGCCACCTGCTCATGTCCCACTCCTGATGGAGCAGGGAGCAGAGCAGGCAGGACAGGGCACCCCACCTGCAGCAGGTCTGGCTCCTCTTTGCAAGCAGCTTTAGCTACAGTGCTGGATCCCACAGGACATGCTCCCTGTCCCTGGAAAGCAAGGCTGGCTCTCAGGCACCACACGCTAATTTAAGCCTATTCCCCACTAGTCAATACAAAGAGGATCCTACATCAGAAGATGCCAACATTAACTAAATAAAAAAGAAATTAATTTTACAGACAAATAATGTGACAGTCAGCATGCTTGTTAATCAAATTTGAATGAACTACATCTTAAAGAAAGAACATGCTGGAGATTCTCCTGTGGTGGATAGGCTTTTCTCATCCCATCAGCTTTCCAAACTAGGGAAACAGGACCAGAAGTGATGCATCAGTACAGAGGTATCACTCATCAGTGAGCACTATGCCAGCTTTGTGTTCTTCTCTTTAAACCAATTTCTAATATTAATATTTTTTATATGTACCCTTATACTAGATATCTACTAAGACTGGACAATGTACAGTAGAGTTTAGTAGTGTCTGCATAGTTAAGTAAAAAGACAGCATTAAAACCAGAATCAAGCTTTTGGCTCTCCTCTGAACTATTGTGGAGTCACAAAAAATAATAACCTAAATTCAAGAAACAAGAGAAAATACGACAGGTTTCCATGAAATATCATCCACTCTTTGATGGCAAATATGAATGGAAAATCTTTCTGTCACCATAACATTTTTAAGAGGAGCCATTCAACTACAGTAGAGCATATATAAATTCTTCTATCAATTTCAAACAAAATTTACAAACATTTCTTTAATCACTTTCAGGGTTTTTTTCCACTTTAAGATGTTAAGCAGCTCCCATGTGGCACTGAGGAAACAGTATTGCTCAAATGAGGAAGAAGCCAGAATTGCCATATCAGGGAAGCAGCCCACTTATTTGATCAGGTGGCTGGTAGCTAAAAATACTAAAATTCTAACCCTGGGTCTTGTATTAATTCAACATGAAGCAGCTCAAGTCAGAAGTGTCAGGACTTACAAAAAAACATTATTTATTTTATTTGCTTGACTTGGAGATCAACTATTGCAACATCTCTTTGCCTGTAATACAACCAGCAATGAACACTTGTAAACTGTAATTCAGATGAACACTTTACACAGAGACAATCCTAACTATTTTAGTTAAGCTGACTGAAGTCCAGGCCAGGGACAGACTAGAAAACACCAGTCTGCTTTATTTAAACTGAGCATGACCTTCAAATCAGTTTTGCTAAATGAGCCATATTTTCCTTGTCACGATCACTAATGTGCCAGGTTAAGGCTTTTTAGTATGTCCCCCACTATTTACAGCATGGCAATGAGCTTCCTGTTAAAACCTGCCGCTTCCCTTTGAAGCTGGCTTTACAATATAATAACACTAATGTCCTTTGTCCCTGGGGAAGTAGGTGAGGAGGAAGGTGTACCACTGACTGTGAAACAACAGACACAGCCTGGGACCTTTTCAGCAACCCACTGTACTACTTCGCTAATGGACCGTGAAATATTTCTGCTGAACTTTAGGTCAGTGGATGAGTACAGCCCACAAGAGTATTTTCTAAAACCAAAGTGCTTCGAAGTCATGCTGGAAAAACTAATGCTTATTATGCTTCAGTTAAAATGCAATTGCAGAAAAGAGTTTTCTTCTTCTAGCAAACTACTTCTGTTTTTATTCTACTCCTCCTCCCTTGGTTTGTATCTTCTCCCAGTTTTTAACTTAAACACTTTCTAAGTCCAAATTAACCTGATTTTATCCTCTATGTGTACGAATTTAATACACAAAATTCTGTTCCCACCTTGACAAGAGGGCAAAAGTAATTTCTGTTTCTGTGCCTCGGCAAGCAGAGTTAATCATCCCCGGCAGCAATGACGTTACCACTTGGCCTCTTGTGGACACAAATGTTTTGCTTTTGGCAGACTGCAGCATGTAATAGCTATTAATCAAACCCAATTCCCCAGGAAAGGGTACCCCAGTGCATTAGGAGCTTCCACTCACACCCAGCTGCAGACATGCACTGTATTTATGGTTTTTTTAGGACTGTAAAATATTTATAGAAAAGTGTGCTTATGTACTGTGAAATTTTTACAGACTGGCATGGAGGGAAGTGTGATCAAATGACTGTTCTCACCTGCCAAAGGACCGATAACATGCTGTTACACAGGAGCACAATCTAAAAGAGCTCAGGCTGTTGTAAATTTTCTATTTTCTCTAGTCCAGTTTTGCTCTAAGCCAAGAAGGCAGAACTCTTGCTGAGGTATTTGTTTATGTGACAAACAGCATCCCTTTGCATTGAAAGACAAGGATAAGTCTGAATAAACCAAGGACTGTATATAAATTAATGACATGCTGAATTCACAAACTGCTCATGTTTTAAGACTGCCAACAGCATTATTAATAATATACTCCAGCAAATTATCCAGCTCTGGGAAGTTGCATGGCACATCCAAAACAAGCTCCTAAGGCGAGGGTAGCAAGAACACTACCTAATGCTATTAACTCCAACTGCCTCTTAAGTACTAAACCCATTCTGCTGAACAGATTTCCTACACTAAATTCAAGCAGCACCACTGTTCTGAGATAAAATACCTGCATTCCTTTGCCATTTTCTCCACTTTTACCAGAGTACAGGATAACAACACAATAAAGGACAACCTTAGTAGATGGGCCAAAGAGTCCTTCTTGCCCAAAATGCAGCCTGCGACTATGACTTATACTAGATGTCTTCAGAAGAGTGCAGAACCAGGGCAGGCAGGGCGTGATAATTTCCATGAATTTTCTCCCAACAACCTGTAACTGATGTCTTTGTATTTAATAGGTCTTGCTGAATTTTTCTTCCACGGATTTCCTCAATCCCTTTTTCAAATGCTGCTCTGTCAGAAATGTCCTTTATAATGTGCAAGAAAAGTAGGATATCAAGAGGAAGCCTGACTGGCTCTCACAATTGTTGACAAAAGCGTAGACTCTCAGGAGAGGAGCACGGATATGGAAGGAAACACTTCAGAACTTCTTTGGAGATTCACAAAAATTTGAAAACCACATTTGGAGCTGTAGGAGTAAGATGACTGTTTCAAAAGCCTTCAAGTTGTTTCACCGCTACTCCTGAATGTGTTAAACTAAAAGCTCCTGGAAAAGTGGAGCTTGGAGAAAAAGACTTTTAAAACCTACCACAAAAGGAAGAAACACCAAGACCCCTTCCTCTGCACCCCAAGCTGCATCACCTAGGAACACTCCCAGAAGCAGGGGTCTTTCTCAGCAACCCAATGGAGAAGGAAGAAAACCTGAGAAAACCTAAAGGAGCCTAAGCAAGGCACTCCTGCATTCTAGCAGACCCAAAGCATTTCACAAGCATCTCAAACATATTTTGGAAGAAGCAACTTGTCACAATAGCAAAGTGTTTTTGGCAGGGAAAAGAAAAACCTCAAGCTGTTGTAAGTGTCTTTAGTGTCTTTAGTGTAAGTGTCAAAGTGTCTTTAGTACTCAGAGGGTTGCCCAAGCAAGCCTTCACCAGTGTCCATTTTATCACAAGGGTTCAATTCCCCTTCCGCTCCATTAGCAGCATGCACATGACACACAACACCAGTTTTATTTACTTCCAAAACTAAAGAAATCCTCATGAAGCAGAACATATTCAAGTGCTTTACTGCTTAAATATCTCACAGGACATACTGCCAAGCCTGATTAGGTGCCTATGCCAGAATACTTCGTATCTTACAGCAGTTAAAAAGACGAAACAGCAACCTAACTTTAAAGTCACCTACAGAATAGCAGACAGTTAAACTAAGAATCTTCAAAGATGATTTTTTAAAGTATTTTTAAATAGTGTTTTTATACTAACATTCAGACAGCAGCTGAAATCTCCCATTAAAAGCCTTGTTTTCAAAGACCCTTCCCAGTTAAGAAAAAAACAGAAATGGAGGGTTTAGCATGGCCTTGAAGAAAAAAAGGTAGTATTAAACAGGTTGGTCTCTATTGGTCTCTTCTGAAGGTAGGTTGCTTTTTTGTGTTGTAAACAGAGATGGCTTCCTGCCTGATTATCTTTGGTCCTCCAAGGTGAATAAAGAAAATATTTATTCATGATCCATGTGAAGATGACAGTAAGAAATTTCATTTTCAAAATTCATCATTTGTCCACAAGAAAAAACAAACAACAAAAGACCCTAAACAAAACCAACATTTAAAACTTGAAAGGCTACCTATGCTGTATTTGACAAAACATAATGCAAGCTCATTCTTCCTCGAGTAAAATAAATTTGCATTTAGTGAACCACGGTTCAGTTGTCAAATAGCTATCACAAGTTCAGAAGGAGAATGCTTTTTCCTTAAAACTGTTTTTGCAACTAGTGACAGAAAAGAAGAGCTTTTCTCATATGACTTGCAACTTCTGGTGAATGTCTGTTTTCCTGGAAGTCTTGAATACTTCTATTTAGTCCTGAGGCAAATAACGGAGTTACAACTGGAAGGAGTGCACAATAACTGTCTGCAGACATTGCCTACCAAGTAAACATTTTTTTTTCCCTGAGCTCCAGGATGATGAATTTTGGGTTTGGTGTGCAGCACTGTTACTGACCTTCCTTTTTGCTTGAGCACCAATTAAGAAGCACTGACCCAACAAAAATGGGTCATATCGATCTGTTGTTTTGATTTGTGTAACATGTCTCCCTCAGTCCAAAAAGCTCACCACCCGTTGCCACTTGAAGAAAGTTACTTTTCAACTCAGTTTCATTTTAGAGAGTAACTTATTTTCTTTTTTTTTAATTTACAACTAACAAGAGATAAAGTACCTAAATACAGAAAGGCTACACACAAAGTTTACTGGCCTACAGTAAGGACATTGGATGAGTTAATACTCATTTTTCTACCATGTGTATAGTTCATTTGTCTGTAGCAGTAAGAGGAGATAAACTATATTCAGGTTTCTGTAAGGGAAAAGAATCCTAAACCACAATAAAAAAACTCCAGCCAGTATCTTTGAAAAGCAACTTCAATATATAGTTTTTGTTTTAATTTCTCTTAGCTAAAAGTTGAAAAGGGAATGGATTTAGGCAGCCATACAGGTTAGGAAGTGTTAGCCTATGTCTCAGAGCCAGGCATGTCCCCACCTTAAATAAAAAATTTTCTCAATATTCAAATTACAGCCTCTATTTTAACTCAGCTATTTACTGTGAAGAGAGCAGTAGGAAAAAAACTCTTTAAAACGTTGAAAAATCAAGTGCTTTCATGCTTTGACACAATGAATTGCAATGTTTTGCAGTGAAAACGAACCCATTTCCTATAAATGGTTTGACAGAGCCCTCTTCCAGACCTTTTTCCACTATCTCTGCTTACTGGTAACTGCAGAGATTTCTCTGTCCTGCTGGCAATGGCAGAACAGATAAGCACAGCCTGGCATTTTTGAAAGACAATATCAAAATTTCTGTGTTACAAAGTGAATAAATAGCAAAAAAGAAAAAATAAATTTGATTTGGTCAAATAAATAACATCATCAACACCACTCAGAGATAAAAAAAAAACTTTATGTAAATATAAGAAGTGGACTGTTGCTGTTATGCTTACACAAATTTCTATTCCAGAAACAAGTTTTCAAAAATGACTTAAATGTCTTTTCAATGTGCCTCACTTTAGTGCAACATTTGCTTAGCTTGTAAAAAAGAGATTTTATAACTTCTAACCTTCAGCCTGTACACTCTCTGGTCCCTGACAGCTGGTAAGAACTCCTTCCATTTCATACAGTATTTCCAGGATAAAACAGGTGAGACATAAAATCAAACCAGACCAGGAAAAAAAAAAAAAAAAAGCAGCCTCACTCTCAGTCAAAGTTAGGCCCTCCAGTAATCCTCTACAACTTTATGGGATGCAAAGTTTGCACTACCAATATTTGACTTTCACATAGATAACCATTTTATAACAATGCATAGGTTTTAGAAATCCTGAAAACCTACGTGAATGGCTCTTCTCCACATTTATCCTTCTGCCCATCACCTGAAAGAACAGAACCCATGGTACCACTTTATAGTAACTGAATAGGAGTGCCTGCTATAAAAAACCAAACCCACCCCTGAAAATACAAAAAAACCCCAACAAAAAAAAAGCCCAAAACAACCAACCAAACAAAAAACAAAACAAAAAAAAAACCCTAAAAGTAAATAAAAATCCACAAACAAAAAACCCTGACAAAAAATCCAAAAACCAAAAAACCAAACCAAACCAAATCCACCAGCCCCTGCTAAAAAAAAAAAAATCAAAAAACCTCCAACCCCCCCAAAAAATTATACTCTGAAAAGACAGAAAAAAGAGGGATAACAAAGGTGCAGGGGTATTCTAGCTCTATGCTTTCTTACAACAAAAGTTCATTCAATTTACATATTGGGGGAGTAGTCAATTTAATTATTATGGTTCTGTAAAGTTGAATGGAAATCGACAATTCAAGGTCCCATATTTTTTCACCAGAGGAACAAAGTCCAACATGAAAACAATTAAAGAATAATCCTGCATGATGTACCCTAAATTTCCTAACAGCAAAACTAGAGTCAAAATAGCCACATAAATTAAAAAAAAAAATAAAAAATTGAAATCAGAAAAGCAGAAACCTGTCTACAAATTTTAATGTCTTATTTCAGGAAAATAATTTTTATCTTCCAGTGAAGCACTTCAAAGATTATAATCACCATAAATACCTTTCCCCTAAGTGAAAAGTATGCTGATGTTTTGGTCATTGGAGACCCAGATGGGTGAGATACAGGTGGTTATCTTCACTAAAGCAGAATATTACTACTAAGTCTCTTTTAATTTCATTTCTCTTTAAGAAAAAAAAGAACCAACAACAACAAAAACCCCCAAACCATCATCACCTTCTATTGATTCCTATTACAAGAATCTTTGAGTTTAAGAAGAAAACGTTACTGCAGCACAGCTATCTCTCACCCATTTCACTGGAAATCTGAAAAAACCAAGTGCATTTCATAAAACCTTATCACCTACAGGTATGTTTACAAGCAACTGTCAGTTTTCATTAAGAAGTACAATTCTTACAATGGTAGGGAAGAGCTAGGAAATACAAATCCTAAAAGCACAAAATTAAGCAAAATGAAAGCAAATTCATCATGTCATCTTTGTAACCTGATGATTTTTGTGGAACCCAGTTATCCTGATGACTTAGGCCTTATGGATGTTAAAGAAATTTGATTTAAAAGAGCACCTAAAAGTGCTAAGCATTTGCAGACAGTATGAAGACTAAAGTCAGAGCAGAAGTTCACAACAAACTCACAAGATTAAATATCATGTTTTACTTCTAATAATATACCGTAATTTTCATAATCAGGTTTGCCAAGAGAGTTTCCTTCTCTGCTTTGCAACAATAGCCATAACCAATGAGACAGTTTGCAGTTAGAATAAAATTTTTGCGAAGTCATACCTGAAGCCAGCTGTGAAGAGTTACAAAAGGATCTCATGATAATGAGTTCACTGGGTGATAAAATGACATCAGTTTTAACACAAAAATAGGCACAATAATACAGATGAGGGAAAAAACAGACAAATCATGAATAGCAAACACACAACACTAGGTTCCAAGAAGACACTGCTACAGAGGAAAGATCATGTGGACATTAGAGGCAATTCAATGAAGACTTCTGCAAAATATTCAGCAGCTGATGGAGTATAAAACAAGCAGAACATTTGGCACTATCAAAGGGAAACAAAAAAGAATTACTCTAGTGTGTATAGACATGGAGCATGTAACTCTGGAATGATAAAAGAGTGAGAGAACAGTAACAGCACCATCAGCACTGCGGAAAGACTTACATGTACAAAGAGGCAATAGTGAGGTTTTTGACAACAGAAAGAATATGAAATTCATACAGACTGATGATGAGAATCACCAGATTTTGACTAGGAGGCAGGGAGTACTCAGTCATTTACCAGTGGGGAAGCCATGGAAAAGACAGCTGTTTTTGCACACAGCAAACAGCACAAGGGTGAAGTTAAATGGCAGATGATGCGTTGAAGGTCAAAAATACCAACAAGTTAAAAAATAACTTTTCAATTATAAATCAGTTTATTTAAATAGTCATCAGAGTCAACAATGGCTACTATGTTTGAGAAGGAAAGCCCTCCTCAAAAAACTTCTCACTCCTGGTAGCTCAAGCCACGCTCCAGCCAAGGCACTTCCTTCTTCTGCCTTCTTCATTTTTGGAAGGCAGTTCCTTACAAGCAGCCTAGTTCTGCAACCGAGGCTGGCTACAAATCCATAGGGACACACTGATCCTCAAGCCCCACCGCAAGAAACTCAACACTTTCATCTCCTGTTTCAAACAAATGTATTTCAGAGATGACAGACTCATCCCACCTAGCTTTGAGCACTTAAATGAGTCATTGGTGACAAAAAGCACTATCTCTTTCACCCTCCTTGTGCTAAAGGGGAGACAAGCACCTGGGGCCACCATAGAGCCACCAACCTTACTGGACAGACACATGTCCATGAGGATCAGCAGATGGATTGTGCCACTGGCTCTGCACTCCAGAGGAAAGATTTGCCAGCTTGAGAGAGCCAACAAACCCAAGTACAAACATGTTTGCTCTCAGGCCTTACTCTCTCACCTTTCAGTTGTGTCCTCCTCCTCAAGAAACTGGGGAAAGAAGCTGGGACAGAATCAGAGTGAAAAAGCAGAGAGGTGAGAGGGACTGCGTCCTTCCTGCCCTACAGAAGTGTCCAACTACTTCTAGCTCCACAGATGAGGTCCAGGTCCAGGATACAGATTCAGTTGCAGGTATCGCTCTCCAGCTCCTCCCACAGAGAGGGATGTTGTGGCTTCTTACCACTTAGGACCTTTTACACCAAGGATTAAGCTGAAGGCTTGTTCCCCGCTGGCGTTTCCACTTCAAAGAGCTGCTACTGTGGATACTAAAGCCTTTGAAAGTGGCCTCGCTGCACAGTCCTGAGCATTAAATGAGGTCTTTAAAAAAAAGGAGGGGGGGGGGGGAAGTGGAAAGTGCACTGGCTTTATAAACACATCAGTGGGGCCACTTTCAAAGCCTTTCATGCCATCTCCAATGTGACTGAGAAAACCTTAGAGTTTTTAGCCACCACCCCAACTTCCTTAAAATTATGGCAATAAAGTAATCCATCCCCAAAGCGTTTCCCAGCATTAGCAGCGGGGAACTAAAATACACAAGGGAATTGCAAAAAAAAAAAACCACACACAAAGCAAAAAAGTTTTTAAAGACAAGCACTAGACTCCAGGACAGCGGCGCGCCGTGCTGCCAGAGCATGTTCAGCATGCCAATAAGGACTGCAGCACTGCAATCCCCAGCACCAGCAGCCCACGCACCGGCGTCCTCCTCTGCAAAAGCCTCATGCCAGCTGGAGGAGGTGCCCCAGGCCACACCACTTTTTGGCCACAGGGTGAGGAGATGAAGGTGAGAAGGCTGGCAATGGTCTCCTCACGGCAGAGAGAGGCTGTAGCAGGGGATGCTGTGCCACAGGTGAACACAGCCATCAGAAAAATCCCACACGTGTTATCACAGCCTTTTAAGTAAATAAGAGTGAGGCAGTGCTGAAGTCCTGAATCATTAACTGGGTGCAGAGGTATGCTCCTGCCAGCAGTGAGCCTGCCTATCCTGCCAGGGGCACAGCCAGAGGGGTCTGCTGACAAACCAAGGCAGCTCTAGGATTGAAATATGCATAGAGCTGCTGATAACAGCACTGCAGATAGTCTGAAAAGTGGAAGGAAATAACAAAAAGTATTTGAATGGACTAAAATAGGGCTCTGCCAGTCCTACAAGGCAGCCACTTTACCCACCTTGACACTGGCAGGAGTGTCCCACAGGGAGCTGCCAAAGGAGACTGTGAAGGCACAAACCTGACATGCTGAAACCCAGCATTGAAGCATCATCCTTCTGAACAACAGAAAAAAATGGAAAACTTGTCACTTGGAAATTGTAGGTTAGTTTTAGACAATTCAAAACACTGCCTATGACACCTATAAAGTACATAAATCATGACAGATTCAGAAAACTAGGGGCTGGGGGACTGAGCCATTCAACATACCTGAAGTATATATAACAGAGCACTGGGGGAAAAAAACCCAAAACAACAACATAAAATTCCTCAGAAACTCAAGTTAAAAAGTATTCAGTCTGGATAGGAGTGAACAACAGAGGGTTAAAAAACCAAAAAAAATATTTACCAGGCCTCTTAAAAGCAATCATACACAAAAAATCATACAGAAAAGCTGCCTCCAGAATTCCCAAAAA
>WBNO01002104.1:330680-351437 GCA_013400575.1 Peucedramus taeniatus | reverse complement strand
AAAAAAAAAAAAAAAAAGAAATAGGCATTTCTAACCAAATCCTAGCTTTCTCCTTCCATAAAACTACCATAGATAAACCAACCTGCATTTTTCCTTACTGGTACTCTCTAATTCTGCCTACTGTCAGAGGTGCTGTATTCCCTGCAGGAGAGAAGATTTTACAGCTCATGACTCTCCAGACTGACCTTGTCTCTATTTATGAGTTCAGCAATGTATGATACCCAGATCTTCCCAAAACGCTTCCCAAAATGTTTATCATCCACTCAGAAACTGATGAAAAAAATCATTGATCTAAAATAGAAAAAATTAATAGACTCTGATATGAACCATCTGTTCCTATTCCTTGATCCACTTCCTTATGCAATAACTCTATCATTTAATCCCTCCCACTGTCTTTATTAGCTTTTGTTTTTGTAGTACAAAAATCATGAAGATGAAGAATTATATTTTTACAAGTGTGTGTATATTATGTATGTCTGTAAGTATTTGTGGACATATATCTAGGTATGAAAAAGAAAGGAGAAAAAAATAAAAAAGCAAAAAAGAAGAAAATAAATAATAAAAAGAGTGCGAACGTCTGTGTTTATCAATTTGTTTACAGCTAAGCTCTTCTAGCTGGCAAAGTTTCAGGTATCACAAGCCCACCAGATCTTTTGCCAGACATACGACTCCAGGAATCCTACAAGTCTTCTGCAGAAGCAGCAAACTGCACACTCGCAGTTCTCAACAGCTTTAGTAATCATCAGTAGCACAAAGAGTCCCCTACATAATTAGTATTTCTTTGTGTTAGTTATAAGGATTTTGCATATAATCCCCTGTTAGGTATGCTCTTCAATCTTCACAGCCCCAGACTTTTCCTTTTTTAGCACGCCTGAAATACTGAACTAAGAACTTGACATTGCCAGCATTATCAGAGAGCTCGCTCGCTGTTTTAACGGCCCAGTTACAAAAGAATAACAAAAAATTGCGGCGATTAAGAAGTTGGCAGATTCTAGAAAAGGGATGCATAACTTCTTTCTCCTCATGCACCCTCTACTCCAAATAGAGCCAAAAAGTTTGGTTTTAAAAGAAGACTTTTTAAAAAAGAAGACTCTGTATATCAATAACCAACAACTGTCGCTGCATTTGCTAATAATGTATAAGGAGATTAGTTTAATTAGTCAAACAGTTAATACTGCCATTATTTGAACTAGTTTTCAGCACTGACACTCTCTTGAAATGAGTTTTATTTTCCTCAGGCTATAATTTCAGCCTGTTTACAGACCAGTTACATAGCACTGGTGCACATTAGCTAACCATAATACATTGTATTAAACATATCAAATTAGCTTCACAATCAAAGGTTTTAAAAAGAAAATACATAATAACAATTTTTAAAAGGGATTTAGTCATCTTTTGCTAAAATTTTGCAACAGCTGTATTCATAAAAAAAAGAGAAAAAACAATTTGACTTTAAAAAAAGTGTTTCTTTCCTGGAAGAGAAAAAACAATCCTCAAAGTCAGAAATTTCTAGTAATATTAGGAAGCACAGTATCACTAATAGCTATCACATGAAATTTAAATATTAGCAATGTGTTAAAACTGTATGCAAAATAATTAGTAAGTAATAGCAATTGAACACTCTATTTCTCATCTCTCAGTATTATAAAAACTGAACATATTACAGAACTTTTACAAATAAGCACAGCACAGATTATTTCAGACATATTTCTGAGCAACAGAGAAGAAGATTCATTCACAGCTGAGGTGATACCTGAATGCTGGAAATCCCACGCAACATTAAGAGCCATTTTTCTTGCTCAGAAAAAAAAAAATTAAAATGGTAGCACATAATTATCTCCCATTTCTGTAAAATGTACACTTACAAATTAAGAAGTTGATCTGCCTTAATAAATGCTCTATTGTCATGCACTATACTTCAGGACCTCTAACTCATTAGAAAATTCTATCTTAAGAACATAGAGTAACTCTAAGCAAAGTAATTATTCCTTGAAAACAGACAGACTGCACATCGGAACGTTACCACACTAATAGCTCTGATGAAATACACAGAGCAATTAAGCAGGAAAGATACTACTAAATCAAATAGGCACCAAAATCTGGTCTGAAATACTTTTTAATACCAAATAAATGTAAACACAGAATATTTAGTACCACCTCTACTCTCTAAGCTGAAGGTTCATTTGCCTAACCAAAGTAGTACTATATATGTATATACCTTGACCAGGAAATAACTTTTTAAATCCTTTTTTCATTTGATTGTCTGTCAGTAGTTTGATACAAACTACTTGACTAAGTGATGAATGCAAATTTTCACGTAGGTAGTCAGGCATAACAAGATAACTCTAGATGTTGCGATCTACAACGTATCAAAACCAGACACTGAAATCATCTCAAAGTAAGAGATTGTCTCAAAACAGGAGACTGAAAAGTTTTCTCTGAAAGCTGTGCATGAAAACAGTTTTATTTGCAAAAACTAAATATTCGTCTCGTATTTTGTAGAGAAATCTCTTGAAAAAGATTATTTTACTTTCTTCTAATTATTAGTCTTTGCCTCACATGCTTAACACAGTCTGCACATGAACAACACATTCAAGCACCAATAATGATAGTTAAACATATATATCCATACCCTATGGATTTGTAATAATAATGCTGTACACCCTTCATTTGTTAGCAGATCTTGAAATTCTCAGAAGACACAAAGCTGTTTTGACTTAGAAGAGCGTAGCGTTCAAAAATAACTGGTTCATGAACTGAGTATGTGTCAACAACCCAGCCACAGGTTTCCAACAAGTACTTGGCCAGGGAGCAGGGAAGTCGAATCAACCTTCTCTGAGCAGAGTCAGCTGTGAGGAGTTGGGAGGTGACATCAGGAGCTCTGAGTACATGTCCTGTACATCTCCTTGAAAAATGGGAGGGGCAATGGACAGTTGGTCTATGGACAGTTGGTCTAGAAGAGCCTCCTTGCCGCAATACTGTTAAAACTCGTGTAACTCATTCCTAGGATAAAGGAAATCTTGAAACTTTCCCCCAGAAATTACATCACTGAAAGTTTTTTTTAGGCAGCAAAAGGTTCTTCTACCTGATTTCTCTTTAAGAAATCGATATTTAGTCTTCCTTAGTACATACACTTATTTTTTCTGTCAACATCCTAGCTGAATACAAGTATGCAATGTAAATGGCTATTACAGGATAAATAAGAAGACAACATTTCCCTGTTGTCTCACCAACAGGTAATCTTAGGGGGAAAAAAATTCAAAACCCAACTATATTATATACGTTACATATAAATGATGCTGGTATAACACAACTGAAGTCAGCAGGTTAATTCGGGTCACTAACTGAGTGACAACCTGAAAGGTACTGAGCACCATCAATGCATATGTCAGTGTGAGAAAGTTGAAAAGGCTTCAGCATATAACAGGACCAGGAAATGTTCTCAGAGCCCTCCTGCAACACTATGGTAAAGCTTGCTTTCTATCTAATAAATAATAACAACTAAAAACTACTCTATTTTTCCAGAATTTTACAGACTTCTGCTCTCTCTAGAGCACTTAACATAAATCTTCTCCATTCCTTACTGAGGCTCCTCCTCTGGAAGAAAGTTGATGTGCCTTAGCACAGTGAAATCATTGCTCTAAAAGCCAGCCTGCTCATTAAATTATTCTGCTAGCTGTGTGTTCTCTCATTAAAAATGTATAAAGATCAGATAATTGCAGCACATATTATTAACCTTGTTTTCCTTGTTTTCATGTACAGGTTTTGTTTGCTGCCTAGACAAAGAGCTGGAAAGGGCAGTTTTCTACAATAAACTACAATAAGCTAAACTACGATATGGAAAATTCCCTCGGCTTTCATTGAAGAGCACAAGGAATCACAGCGCAGTCAAAAAAGCCCATACTTTTATAACAGGGTAAAATTCTGTAATCTTGTTGTATATTCCTACAAATCTAAAACAGGCAGTCTTGGCTTTAGTTAAAGCTTCCGATCAGGAATTATTTAGATCAGCCAGTCTAATTCACCTAAATCTTCAAACATAGCTGCTATAAACTTCACAGATTTCCAGGTTGACTCCTTCTCCTTCTTAAAGCCAGGCTGCACTTCCAGACAACAACCCAGCTAAAAATCCAATTAGGGTAGCAGCACTTCTGAAACACACTGACCTATTTCTTTTTTTACTTGTTTTAATATGCATATACTCATGTTCTATTTCTGAAGAGAGCTATTTACGCTGGAAATTAATACCCTTTGTAAACAAGTTACCATAAAATCCACCTATTTCACCCAAACAGAATCCATTCACAGGAGAAACAGTGTTTCCCTGACTCCCCCAAGCAACACATACAGTATGCAGTATACTGCAGCAAACTCTTGAAACATTCAATAAAAGACAACGATCCTCCTACCTTGTTTAGCCCTGTCTATTCGACACATTCCCAACGTGAACAGGAACATCTGATATAAACAAACAGCCACATCTTTCCCACAGCATCATGGCAACTAATTCTCACACGAAACGATGAGCAGCCTGTAATGTTTTGGGTTTTTTTCTCAGTAAGCCTTGTGACTTATCTGGGGATTTTTCCTCAGATGATGAAGCAGACACAGCCTAAACTCTGTTGCTGAAAGACTGCAGCCCTTCCTTCTCACAGAGCCCTCCCAGCATATGGCAGCCAATCACACCCAGCTTCGTCAGCCCTACTGCTCTTAAACTGATCCTAACGGGATGATTGACACAGCAACACAGCACTTCTAATGTGTAAAAACAATGCATCCATACCAATGAACCAGGAATTTCCCTCGCACAGGGAAGGAGTTTTACTGGTGAGGCAAAGCGATAGCTCCATGAAATAACATACACAGCAAAAGCAAACAACTCCCTTCCCCTCCACTGCAACAGCAGCTTCAGCATTTCTTGCACAAGGATTTTCAAAGCTTTTGCTAATCGTAAATGTGTGCACAAACAACGTTTCTGAAACTGCAAAACTGCAGTGGTGCTGTTTTGTTTGTAAAGGTGAGACATGCACCATAATAAATCAAAGCATCTGTCTTTTATTTTAACATGCAGCCAGAGCACACTCCGATTCAGGCAGTAATATTCCCATTTTAATACTGCATAATCTTATGTGCAGTGTCTTCATTTAACAGCAATACAACCATAACATCTTTATGATTATTTCAGACTGGTTGTTAGGGACTGCAGGTATGGGATACTTCTCAATGAAAACACAGTCTATACAATGGTGTTTTAATTCATATCCATGGCAGACAAATCCCATCAGCAGCATCTAAACTGAAGTCCATGCAATTAGCTTGCAACTGATGTTCATTTGTGTCAAGGTTCTGGCATAAGAACTATGATACCAGTTGCCATTTTCAAGTCAAGCTGTGGGCAGCTCGACACTCTTGGTACACAAGGTCTGCTGTCAACCAGTTTTCCTACAAATTTTTCTAAAGTTTTAAAACATGAGAACAAAGCAGCCAAGGATTATTAAACAAGAGTTGCAATTAAGAAAAATACAAAAAGGAGCTTAAGCTGAAAGTCAATCTTTATCCAAAAAGGGAAAAAGATTGCAGTGAAATAGTACTTTAGGCAGCAGTTTAGGCAATTCAAGCCATTACACAAAAAATGTGTAAAATGTGTTTAAAATGCCACTAAAAGTTTAGAAATATGAATAGACAAGAGGAAAACAAAGCTCTTATTCACTGGCAGCTCTGTCCCAAGGCCCCATTGTTTCCTGTGGACTATTTTGCATATTATAAACACAGCTTCCCAAAAATCCATTATTCCTCTATCCAGCAAGCAGCAACTCTCCTTTGGGCTCCACCATCTCCCACACAATTTGTGAAAACCCTCCCCTTCCAGGCATGGCTGAAACGTGTTCCTGCCAAGAAGGCTCCTGCCAGCCAGCCCTTACTTTCTGCTCAATCACCCCCTCCATTCTTCTCTATTCTCCCCTATATTAAAAAAAAAAAAAAAAAAACAAAAAAAAAAACAAACCCAAAACAACCCTCCTCAAAAAAAAGTTGATTCTGATAGGTTTGAGAGACCCTGGGGACAAGGGTAGTAACTCCACCCATTATTAAGATGGCTTGGTGCATCTCATCAGGATTTTCCACATTCTTTTGACTCTGCCAAACTTGAGCTGCCCTTGTTAAAAATTTTCCATGCTGGACATCTGCTGCAGGATTTATTGACTTTTCTGCCAAAACACAGTTTGCCTATTTCTGAGATAACCTAGACAAAAACATGTTGCTCTGCCATCCTTGCAACTCACTGGGGAACTCTGGCTCCTCTGCCCATGTTGGGGCAGCCTTGAAATTTGGCAAAGTGCTGATCCCTTGCTTTTTTGATGTTGTTTTTTAAGGGTGTTTTTTTATATATCGAGGCTTTTTTATATGTTTTGCTATGCATATGAAAATATTTTCCTATTTGACGAAGCTTTAAAACCTGCTAATATTCAGCTGACTCACAGCATCTTTTTAATTTTTGTTTCTGATCCCTACAGCGCAAATCTCGGGAAGCGTTCTGCAGTGAGCGTCTGATTCCTTCAGCCATCCGTCCATATGTGGCTGGAAAGGCACCAGCCCCACAGTGCGACTGAGCATGTAATGGGCTCAGGTTACAGGAGATTAGCAGGATTTCCCCTGTAACTGCTGCTCCCATCTGCCAGAGACCAGACATTGGAGCTGACAGCAGGAAGGCAACCTCGCCTGTTGCTCTCATGACCCTTTGGCTGCAGCCCCACGGATGTGCGTGAGACAAGCCCTTCTGAGCGCACTGCGGAGGGGACTGTCACAAAGGTCAGGTGGGCCAAAACAGGGCATGAGGCTGGGCAGAAGAGAGAGAGAGTGATGAGAGGGAAAGGGAGGAATAGATGTAAGAGCCAGAGTCTGGCTGGTCTGGTCGAACAGGTTACAACACAGAGGAAGATGGTGCCCCTGCCATCTGACAAGGGAGCGTAAGCAGCACCGGCAGCCCCAGTCAGCAGGAGCCGGCCGCCCGCCCCACAGACCCATGCACATTCAGACCACAGCACACACCGAGAGCTTTGCAGCCCATTAGTTTGCTCCAAAAGAGAGAGAAAACTCGCAAGTTCCCACAACCCTTCCCACTAACACAACCCCTGAAAAGGCAGGGCTCAGCACTGCCTGCACAACCCAATTTCAAGTGCCACTGCTTCACAGTGCACGCATTGGTCTTCAGCCACTGCAGAGCTCTGACTGCAGTCAACGGGGCTGGGGTGCTTCCAGATAGCATTTCTAGGACTCCTGAACCACAAACACAACATTAGCAGCCCCACAATCTCCCAGATCCTCATGTGGGTTATTATGCTATAAGATTCTCCCATGACAAAAGATCAGAAGACCCTCAACTCAATGGGGCATGCTGAAAATACATCACATCCCATTTGTGAACCCTTTAGCTAAAACCCATCAAAAAGCTCAAGAGAAAATATATGCTCTTTCTCAAAAATAGCACCTGAGTAGTACCATAGTAAGGCATGACTTCATTCATGGAAAAAAAATTAAAAATTGCTCTGTACATTGAGTGAGTAGTTCTCAAATGGAGACATGCCCATGTACCCATTCATTTTTCACATTAGTTACAGAGAAAAAGGCCAGATTTTCAAATTTCAGTCTGATTTATAAAACCATATTATATACTTAATTGCAAAACAATATCATCTTAGAGAAGCTGAGAAATTCACAGGTCAAACTCAACAAAGAACAACAAAGGTAAATTCCCAACTCAAAAAATGCCATCTGCTCTGCCTGATATGCTCCTGTAATTAATGAATCAAGGGAAAAATGCTTCTATCAGTGACTATTACACACAATTTTCTGAATGGTCTTGATACAACTTTTGGAGAAAAGTGGACTATTTTGGAAGTAATAAAGAGGAGGAGAACTGAAAAATGCAGAACCCACACAGTTATTTTTCCTTCCTTACTCTTGAATCACAGCAATTAGGTCTAATTCCAGAAACAACAAAACTTGTCAATTTAAAAGAGAGTTTTGCAAGGGTGGAACATATGTAACACTAGTACCAAAGTCACCAAGCAATTTATGTGATATTCATTTGCAGCAGATTGATGATTTTGAGCTGTGCCTAGATGACCTATGGCAAGAGTGTTGTTTTGGTAAGTTTGGCAATGACAAAAAGAACTGCAAAACTATTTCCTGTGTCAGTAATAGACTCTTCCCTTAGTAACTTCCCACAACTGTTACTATGAGTGAAATTCAGCTTTGGTAGCTATGGTCTGAATGACAGCATAAAGAAAAGTCAAAGCAGCTGCCAAGATTTTAAAACTAGGCACTCATGCATAATACCACTGATGCCAGCTTTTGCAAAATACCTCAATTTCTATATTGGGGCTGAAGGGATAGTGGAAATAATTATTAAGTTAAAAATGTAAAGAGTAATATGAAAATTCCAAGTTACTAACTGGGAACAGGTTCTGAAAGGATGGGTCTAATCTTTGTTTTAAAAATAGGCTTATCACAAGAACTTTAAGTCTGGCTTTTCAACTGTTTTAACTTGCTACCTCCCAGACATCCCAACATCTCCCTAACCTAGGAAAACTGGAGATTGTGCACAGAAAGGAAAACAGACTATTCTATTTTCATCATATATATTCTGAGAGAAATATAAAATGGAAACACTCCACAGAAGCAAGCACATATTCAAGTTACATGTTAGGAATCAATCTTACCAAAATTAAGGTGGCTCCTGGAAGCTTTCCAAATGCTCTCTCTCCTTCCGCTGCTTGCACAAGGAGTTTAAGCCATGTCTAAATTGTGAGATCCAAACACATGAGTTCAGGCACACATCCAGTCTGCATCCTGACTTTATTTTAGGATGACACCAATTCCCCATCAGGATGAAAACTAAGTACATGTGCACAATTCCTTTAGAGGGTGGTTCCAGTTGGGAAGAGTGATGAAGGCATCAGCCAGAGAAGAACTGCAGCTCACTCCAACCAGGCTTTTGTAGCTGAAGGTTTGAGACACATACACCAGGTGCCATGGAGAGATGAGCTGCCTCAGGATTGTAGCCTTATGCACTTAGCTTGAAATACATTTGACCAAATATAAACAACCACATTTCACTGAGTCACTCTACTCCCCCTCTCTCTTTATAGTCACTAAAGAGAAATAGGCATTTGTGGGCTGTGATTCATCCTATCCCAAAGTAGCTATTCTAAGAGATTCCATCATAGCCTAAAAGCATCTGTGTTGCTGTATTGGCTACCTGAGATGGTCACCCTTAGGCTTCTTCTATCATGTCCTTCATTAAACATGTAGGAGATGAAATCTTACTACAGAAGAAGCCTTATTATGAACATAAATATTTAGATATTTCAGTTACATACACTGGACAGCACTTTTGATTTTCAAAATCAGTTAAAATAACTAAAGATATTAGCAGAGCTAAAGGACACCTGTATTTTGACAATGTACAGTTACAGCTTTGGTGTAAATCCTCAGCTTGCCATAAGCATGTTCCAGCTATGTTGCTATATAAGCTACATAAGCTTGTTCTCTAAGCTATGCTGAACATGTTCCAGGTTTTTTTTTTTTCCCTGACTGAATAGCAAGCTTTGCACTCACTCATGCTTTTCTCCTCTGAAAAACTGATGGACACCAAATTGACCTAAGAAGAGTTGAACTGGGATTCTCCTCTTGATTTTCTCCTCCTGATTTTCTTTTTCATTTTGGAGGGGAACATTTTTGGGGAGAGGGAAGGTTGATAAAATAACCATTATCTTGCTGACTCTATAAGGCAGATACTATAAACTGGCAAAATAATAAGCTCAGTAAAATAAATTGGCAGACCACCTACACTGCCTTACTCTTAGAACACTGACTTATGCAAAAGTTTTTTCAGGAAAGTGATTCTGTTTTTCTTCATGACAGCTGAATAAAAAGCAGTTTTCAGTTTGCTAATCTGAAATACCAAATCACAGAAGTATTAAAACATTAAAATCGAAATTTTAATCATCCAAACCAGATATATAGTTTCTTCTAGATGTCCTAGGGAATTTCTGTTGGCCTTCAGTGGCCATTGCTGGAAGCACTGGGTTACTGGTATGTCTTATATTTGCCAGTCCCACACACTGTCCCAGATATAAAATTGTCTAGTGCCATTTTAGATGCCATATATTTAGATACCTGTACCCATCCAAAAATGCAACCATTTCCTCAGAAATATTCCTATCAGAACAGAGCTTCCCAAATCTTCCAGCAGAATGTAAAAGGGTTATATACAAAACAGAAACCCTTATCATCAGCTGCTGAACCCTATCCAGAATATGTTTTACGAATCACAAGGAATCACAGTGTAAAAGTACAAGAACTATTTAAGCCAGAAACATATATCATAAATTCAAGATAAATCTCTCTCTGCTAACTGACTTCATGTCCCCCTAGTTTGTACAGTACATGCCAAGGCCAGGGACTTACCTGGTGGAAGCCTCCAGAGCCTTTGACTTTGGCTGAAATAAACACCAAATGCTTAAGCCTTCATAAATATGTATTGTAAATCCATGTGGTTAGGAAGAACACTTCCCAAATGTGTCAAATTAAGAAGAAAGTAAGTGTTGTACCTTTAGGTTTTTAATATTAAATTGGAAACAATGCAAAGGTTTTAATACTCAATTGGAAACAATGCAAATCCAGCACTACCCACTGATGCATAAATCATCTTTAGTGAGACCCCCATGTACTGGGAAGTTCTTCCATTGCTGATAAAAACATGCTCCTTCCTCCTCAGACCCCTCCATGACTAATTTCCTCCACACCCATTGTTCTGGCCTCAGATTTAGAGTAGTTCCTATTCAAACCCACAACAGGAGGAAACCATTTGATAAATCACCTTTTCATAAAACCTACTAACCTCAGCCACAAAATCACGTGGGCATAGGAAAACCCTCTTGTGTTTCAAGGAATGTAGTGGAGAATGCATATACTAGACTTCTGTCCCTTATCTTGGGGATTTCCAACATACTGGGAAGACAAAGGAGCAAGATTTGTCCTCCAAGAAGTTCCTAAATGATCAAAATTAATACTTCATGTAACTATATGAGAGATGTATTTCAAATTTTCTGCATGTAAATCCAGTGTTTTTAAAATCTATGAAGATTCAGTTATCAGTCTCAAATATATTTGAAATCCTGCATATAATTCAAGCAATGGCTCCAACTAATACATCTTTAAATGAGTGATGCAATGAAAACTCTCTAATCATTCTTTAAATCAAAAGCTCTCTTTTATTAGTCCACAATAAACCCAAAGGGGAAAAATGCCACTGAAACTAAGCTACATTTTGAATTTTCCCACCTTCAATTAGCACAAAAATAATTCAACTTGCTCTTTCTAATTCATTAAAATTACGCTATTGTTTTTACACTACTGCAATATAGGCGTAAAACAACCTAATTTAAGAGGTGATGCTGCCTCCCATTTCCCTACAAGCTGCCTCTTAACAGCCTGAGTCTGTAGGGCAGATGCTCAAGGGCATGCAGCAAAATCAGCAAGCAATCTCCACTGTAAGCAGAGAAAATAGGCTCCAGGAAACTTCACAGAAAATGAAAGCCAATTGGATAATTTTTGTTTTTTAAAATCAGTAAAAGCAGCTTTCAATCCCTCACCCTTTTTACAGCAATTAATAATCCACACATGTAAGAGCAGAGGACTCTATATAATTAAAAAAGCATTACTTTGGCAAGAAGAGAGGGCCTGGAGTATGTAAGAGCAGGGTTTTATTTCTTTCTGTGAAGTATGGATGACAGGTAGGAGAAAGCTATGCCAAGTGAACTGTTGGCAAGCAACTAGTCTTTTGGTTAACAGGCAGCTCTGTTTTGTGAAGTCTATGAGTTTGTGTTCACTTAGGCAAGCTTTTCTTTAAACATTAGACTTAGATGCATTCAGTCATGAGTTTTGCACCAAATTTCCATTTGCACCTCAAAAGAGGTTGCTTTGTTTCGGCTTGTTTTCTGATTACTGTGAAGTGTCAGGAACACTTTGTTGTATAATGCTTTTAAACATTACATGTGGATCTTTGCCTAATTACTCTGCCACAAAATACTATATACATGAACATGAACCTTCAGTTTTTCCAAATGTCATGTAACAAAAACCAAGAAATAAGTAGCTGCAAACACAAAGAGAAACAAGAATTGTTTTCACGTAGAAAAAAATAAGCAAACAAGTATGAGTAATGCAGGGCAAGAAACAAGGTCCTCTAGCAGAAGGACTGTGTGGGATAAAATGGCATCCAACAGCATGACCTCTGAAAACAGCATGTTTCAAGTAGCACATGTCAATATCTAATCCCACCACCAGAAAAATGAAGCAAATTACAGAAAAAATGCCTCAAAAATCAAAATACATACAGGACATCATTCACCAGAGGCCCAAAGATGGAATGGAGAGTTTATTTGTAGGGAAATGTCTACAAAGGGATAGCATCCAGCTTTCTAACACAGCTACTTCACCCATTCTCTATTTTTCTCCAACTTTCATCTTCCTCTCTCTCTCTCAAAAAAAAAAGTGTTATAAATTGACAAAACTATTCATTTGGCTGCTCTCCCTCATATCAGTTCTAATAAGGATAAAATACGACCACTAGCACATATTAGTGGAGTCACAATAAGATTAGAAGATATCCTGACTGCTACCTTTGGCTTACTTAAAGGTAATACTACTAAGCAAAGGGGAATGCAGGGAAAAAGTACAAGATGAAGATTTCACAGGTCTTTTGCTGTGGGGTGTATAGTCTTATAAACTTAAAATTTTAAACTAAATTTCATTGCAGACCACCTACCCTTTTGGCAACTATAATGCCACCCATCCCCCAAAACTATCTTCAGCAGACTCACGAGGAGAGGGTTGCCTGTTTGGGCAAGATTGTATAAACCATCAAAGTGTTCTGTCCCCTCCTTCAGGGACAGGTAAGAACAAAAGAAACCTGTTCACAAAAATATTCTGCTGGTCCTCAGGTCATAAGTGCTTAGGTGAACAATACTAATCTAAGTATTGTACACTGAAACATTACTGTACGAACTACAAAAGCTGTATTGAGGACATGAAAGTTAGTTTACCACCAAGCATCCCACAGTAACTGGTCAGCTCAGTCCAAAGTTGTCTAAAAAATTCTCCATTTGAGAAGGAAGGTGTGGGGAGGCAATTCTCCTAGAAACTTTGATTTTAAGAAACCTAAGGGGCTTTCTTACCTAGTCCAACTTCTGCCTCAAAAGAAAACTATCAGCAAGAGCAGACTGGGTCAGCATGGCTTCTCATTGATGAGTCCTGAGAAGCTCAGAGGGCAGATACTTGCTCCTCTGGACAACCTGCTGGTGTGCTGCACTACTCTCCTAGTAACAAGATTTTTCTAACCTGAATCTCCAAAGAAACAATTGGTTGTTACTCTCCCTTGGTGTTGCCTGGCACTACTAGTATAGTTTGGTCCTACTATTTTCACAATCATCCTCCAACAGCTGTAACAGCTACTGGACTGTCCCTTGCCTACTTTTTGTCCAAGCAAATAAGCCCAGTTCCCTCAACCTAGAACGCCTACTCATAAAAGTAACTTTTCACTGGAACTAGACATGGCAATGGAACTTCATCTGAGCTAGAATTACTGCCTTGACAAAAGCTGTGACCATGTGCTCAATGAACACTGTATGAGCTAGAAAGATTTCTGCTTTTCTCTTCCCTTTACTACTGGCTGCATATACAAGGGACTACCACTCAGATGTTTTGCATTTGCAATCTTTTGATTCCTCTTTGTACTGCTGACAGAAGGGATATGTTAAAAGCTCTGCATCCTGTACAGAAATGTCCACAGAATTTCAGACCTTTCTATTTCAGTACTCTCAGATATTTTGCATATTGAATGCACTTCTATTTTACAAAGATCTTTTATCAAAGATCAAGCCACCTAACAATAAAAAATGAAGTTACCAGTGCTTATTTCCTATAGGAGTTCTTTATAGGTCCTTTAGGAACCCCCAAATTTTATCCAGCTGTTTCCAATTATGACCATCTCCAAAGATTTCTTTTTGAGACAATGTAACTTCAAGAGTACTGGCAGCTAAAAAAAAAAAGTCAAATAAAAAAATCTAACCTTTATGGATATCCATTCATTCTGCTCCTTTTTTCAGTCTATTATGCAGAAATCAACAAATAACTAAGAACCCGCTGACAAAATCTTGCTGGAGTAAGCAAAGTGGAACTACAGCAGTTTCAATTATTCCTCCTGTTTAGAAAATTCATTATCTCAATCCTAAAAGTCTTCTGCACAGTTCTGCACTAATGACATTTTCCCCCACCCCAGTATGTTTCCAGCAGCAGACTCCACCAGGGACTGAGCAGCAGTGGGGACCAGCTCTAGCAGATTAGGAACTGCTTTGTACCACGTAAGAAAAAATACTTCAGTCATCTTTGAAAATTTGTAAAGAAGAATGGTGTAAGCTTTCCAGAAAGCAAGAACAGTGCTGTAGTAATCCTCCTGTCAGCCCCAGGGCCATCACCACAGTTCAGATGACCAAACTCTTCTGCTGCTTTGTGAGGGAGGAGTATTGAGATCCACCCAGCTCTGGCCTCCAGTTATTGCCACACCATTAGTCAAGTGGCCCCTTTACAGCTCAGGAAGTGGACAGATTTTTCTTCTCCCTTCCTCTAATTCACAACAGCAAGGACAGGTTATTTTAAAATAAAAAATGACTGCCTGAAACCACCATCACCATCTTCTGATGGAATGTGCCTTAATCTTAACATTACCCTGCCCTCATCCTTCCTGTCCACAACCACGGCTCCCATAGGAGGCATATCCAGGTCTAACCATTCCCAAGATTCAACAGTTTGTGCCTCCAAGACAAATCACATGCCTCTCTTGTGGGACTCAGCAATCCAAATGACATGGCACACTTCATCTGCCATGGTATAAACTGGACTGGGTTTTCCAAGGAATTAGAGGGAAAGAACCAGAGAAATCAGATACTTTCTGGTAGCTGCAAGTAGCAGAAGAAATACACTCCACTACAATCAGGAAGCAAAGAGCACAAAGCATTATGAAATTAAGTGAATGAATTGAGTAATGTAAGACCCACCTCTAACTGCCAACAGGCAACACACAATCCCAAGAGTGAAATACATGATATACATTGCATCACCCAAAGCTCTCTAGATGAGATATAAATCCTATGTCTTTTTTCTCTGCTCCTCACAATTCAGCATCCAAGACAAGCAGACACCAAGAAGCACTTTGTTCACCTGTTCTGCAAATATGAAATCTAAGGTGCTTATATTAAAGCATCTTTATTAGATTTCATTAACCTGAAAAGCCAAAGCTAAAATTTATTCACTCTAAGATTACAATAAAGAAACAGCTTTAGGAAGGCTATCATTAATATCTTGCAATGGAAGGTAGCAGAATGTCCCAGAATTACGAAGCTTTAGAATTTCAGCAGATACTTTGACACAAGGTTGAACATGATAAAATCCCCAAACCTTATCACCTTGTGTTTTTTAAGAAAAGCCAGTTCCTCATAATCCTCTTGGCACTTTTACAGATCACACCTGGACCAACCTGCAAAGCTGATCATATTTTTGACCTAACACTTGACAGAGAAGTTGAACATTATGGATATCACAACACTACTGCAGAGCATTGCCTCATTCAGGGAAGTGAAAGCATGGCCAGCTTCCCAGGAACCAGAGAAAGCCTAAGCAGAGTAAGGACTGAGAAACTCTAAAATCTTGCAGATCTCATCAACAGCAGCAGGGTAAGGGCCTGAGGGCTCAGGGACCTACACATTAGCAATGATTAAAACCACAGTCAACTCCTGACAAACACTGCCCCAGTAACACAGTCAAAAACCACCTTGATGTTATCTTCAGTATCTCACCATACGCATAGGACAGAAACTCTTAAATGAAGAGATGGCAAATAAATGCTGAAATAATTAATGCATCAAAGCCTATGCTAAGGCTTTCTATGTTCAAGGCCTATGGCATCCATACAGACATATTGCCCAGAAAGGAAATACTTGGGAAAACCTTGTGCACACTTGGAAAGCCCTCTCAGGAAACAAAACCACGCCTCACCCATATCCACCAACAGCCAGCCCACACAGCTCAAGCCAACCACATTTAGACATCACCTAATCTTAAAACAGGGTGCCCTTTTTTCTCTGAGACCTGCAAATCAAACCATGCTCCTTCCAGTCTGAAATCATTAACAAAATACTTGGAAGTCTTCTTCCTCCTTGAAAGTGTAACAGTCCTACCACTGCTGAGGGAATTCATTGTGGATATACTGTCCTGAGCAACCACTCGTTAGTGCCGAATCTCCCATTCCTGAAAAAGATAAGCAAAAAAACCAACTATTGGTTCACTTCAGTAAGCCTGATGGTACAGGGACATCAAACTAAAGAAAGGACATGGATCTTTCCATACTTCAAATTATCTTTTTTCAGAGGAGGTATGGGATGGTATAAACTCAACCTCACAGACCTCCTTTTAGATACCATCAGGCATGAAATATTTGTCTCTCACCAGGGGGTATACCTCAAAAGGACCCCAAAAATATTATGAATAGTTTGGGTCCTTCCTGGATAAACTAGGGGCAGTGGAGAAAAGGCAGCAGTAGAAATCTGCTTCCACATCACCTCTTGCTTCCCCTGTAGAGACCTACAAAGCTCAATTCCCTTTATATTGCTTTTTAACATCAGTCTCCAGCTGCCAGGTGAATTAGCCAGCAAAAGTCTCAAATTCTGCTAATGAAAAAACACAACAGACCTGTTTAACCTTCAGCACAAACAACTGTGGCACCATCCAAACAAGGAGGAATAGCAGAAGTTAAACCTAAACCTGGAATTCAGTGGAGAACAGAGGAAAGCCCTGTCAAGAGTTTGCAGCCACAGACAGACCCTAGGTTTGTTGCTTTAAGATACATGATCCCAGCTGGTCATAGGTCAGAAGTATTTCTGGACTTTACACTGACATTATACTTTCATACTGAAATGCTACTCAATAACAGCATTGCTGTCTCAGCTCTATCTAGGCAAAGAGTCATCTGTGTCCCCACGGGCAGCCCATGAAGCCTTCCAGTCTAGGAAATCTGATTACTCCAGAACGTGCTATGTCCTTCCATAGGAACACAGCGTGATCCCATCATCCTCCCATCTTCCAGGCTGCATCCTCACAGTGCTCAAACACCTGCCTACCCACCTACCAAACATCTATCTTACAGCTCCCCGAGGCCCCAGCCCTGGGCAGCAGCAGGGCCACCTTGGGCTCCACAGGGGAGCAGCCCTGATAGCCATCACTGCCATCAGGCACCCAGCACGCTCACCATGTGAGCTCAACATGGTGGCACGCAGCTACAAGGCAAGATAAACTGTCGAGTTCTTCAGCACTTTGAGATTTTTGAAGAGGTCTACTCTTCCTTCATACCTGCAGTTGATTGAGCCATATATTTTTATTCCGAAGATAGTTTGAGTGTTTTGATACTGTGTTTCTCTAAAGCCCTAAGCCAATCGATTGTGTCAAACGCAGTTACCACAAATAATCCAACCACAATGATCAAGACAGCAAAATGCACAGAGAAAGAAAGTATCAGCAGTAGAAAAGAAAGAGATTGTTTTTGTTTTTGAAGGTTTATTCACGAGAAATGAGTGACTTGAAATTGAAAAGCATTTTTGATTAACACTCTGCCTTGACTTTCATTTCAATGACATTTTAATGAACACTTTCTAAGTAGCTCTACTTGCAAATGAACGTGGGAGAATATTGAAGAAAGGTAATGGGAGGGGAAAAGAATAATCCATCAGTCATTTTATTTCTTAGGTGCCTATGAGAAAATAAATAATAATTCATCAGGGGAAAAGTGATCCAGCAAAGATTCGACTGTTAAAGACATCTGGAAAGGAATAATAAGTAGAATGGAAGAGTCTGAATTATGATAGAGGGCTATGAAGAAAGATACAGTGTGATATGGAAGCCAATTAGGTAACTTTGTAATTCTTCAAAGATGAAGGCAGTGTGTTCACATCTGTCCTGAGAACTTCAGCCACAGAGAACTAACAATAAACTGTCAGAAAAAAATTTATAGAGGAGCAGTAAATGTGATTGTAGGACTGGCTGGAGCCATGAGAAGTGAGATTTCTACCCTGGTAACTGACAGCATGAAAATACCTTCTTTGACAACAAGTTTAATGTGATTCATAGTTCTTTATTTCTATTTTTATTACCAGATTCAACAAAATTCAGAAACGTTCAAGTAGAACTATAGTAAGACCTGTGAGGGCCTATTAAAAGGGGAGTGGGGAGTGAAGGCAATATAAACAAGAAAACCGTTCATTCACCTAGCATGGCATGACTTTCAGTGAGAACATGCCAAATCTCAATAAATTAGGCTATATAATTCTACTTGGCAGCATAAGGAGTAAAATAATCATGTAGTGTTGCTGAGATTCCAAGAGCTACCCAGAGGATGCAAAAAATCTAACACCATCAGGCAGCAATGGGAATACCAATTTAATACACTTTTTCTTTCTTCCTGCCATAAATCAGGACAAAAAGTTAACAGAACTTTCTCCAGTGTCTTGTAACCAAGCTTTTAACCCAAGGAAAAGCAAAACTAAGAAGGTTCCCCAAGGGGCATTCACATACCATTGGTTACAGGATTCACGTAGTACTTTTGCTATGGTAGGTATTACCACAGTTTAAGAATCCCTAGGTTAGGAGAAAAAGCATTTAGTACTGCACAGTACAATTCTAGAGACTGCAGCCAGCAGAGAAACTGCAGAGCATCTGGAGTATAAGAGATGAAAATTTCACCCACCAAGTGTTAGCAGCAAGTAGACTTTATTTTTAATCTTCTTATGACAACTGTTATTCTATAAAAGCCAAATTTAAGAAAATGATGCTCAGATGAAGATTTCAGCATCACAATCCCAAACATACCAATTCCAAAGATTAGAGATCTTGGCAGGGTTGCTGTTGACTAAACCCAGGCCATTTCTCCAGAGAGAGTGCCATAAATAATAGAGGAGATAAGTTTCTGAGGAGAGGGTATGTTGAAGCGACCCACATTATATCATCCACCCCCCTATGTGCACAATGCAGATAGGTACCACTCCTGGTGGCAGGGATACCACAACAGAACAGCCCATCTCTTCAGCTGCAGGAAAACAGGCACCATCCTGCAGCTTACCTTGCACGGACAGACAGACAGACCCTCACACTGTACAAATCACCAGGGTGGCCCACTGCTATTCCAAATTTCACTGATGTGCAGATAAGCCATAGCATATGCCTGCAACTATGGCAAGTGCCGAAGACTGGCGTGCCCCAACTGGGAGCTCCAGCCTGTGACAGAAGTTCTGTCGCTCTGATCTCCAAGGAGCAACACTGGAGCTGGCACCCCACCACCACCTTATCACTGGAGAGAGAAACCGCAGGGCTGGCTCTATACAGGGGTTCATGCATCCTCTAAAAGCATGAGGTTTACTCTGCACAAAAGGGCCTTGTCTACAGTGGGAAAAACTACATCCCTTCCAGCAGCAGTATCGACTGTACTCGACGAATGCAAATAGTATCAGTGCCAAATACAAGCTACAAACTGACATAATTGATGCCGGAGCAACTATTTTTTTAACTTTAAATATACTCAGAAACTGTATGAAAGACGCTTTCCACTAGTCCTTGAGAGTAACTTTAGAGCATTTCCCAGAAGAGTAGAAATATGTATTTGGCCCTAAAGCTTACCGCAGGTACCTTTTTCATTTGCCCGGCGTGGTACGTGCACACACGAAGGGAAAATAGAGGACAGATGGCTAAATCTATGCATATTTACCAAGGTACGAATACCACGTTAAAATCATGAGCACTAGGCCAAGTCACATGTTTAAAATTAATTACACTTCCGCTACTACCTACAAGTCCACACTGCTTTAAAAATCTACAAGTCTGAACAAGATACGTCAGTGTGACACGATCACTTAAGTATATTAATCCCACATGGATATCCTCTGCAGCTGAATTAAAGGCACACAAGTTATTCCTTGCTACTGCTCAAATACATATTCAGCCACATTACTGCTGTCTGTTTCCCTCCCAGCAGAAATGTAAATATGCCCAAAAGAAACAGAAAACAAAACATCTGGAAACAGAAGCCTATAGGCAATGTTCTCATAGTTCAAAAAATACGTGTGCCTTTTCTGTGCATATACAGACAAATACATATGTACGTACAATAAATAAATATATAGAGTTTCCACACAAAACCAGGAGTAAGAAAAACATTTAATTTCTGACAGCTTTTCTCCCTCTGTCACACTCACCTTCACGGGTGGCAGTCCCGTGTCGTGTCCCCCCCACGAACCAGCCCAGCGCTATTCCCCGCTGGCTGCAGGGAGCCCCCGGCGCACGGATGAAGCGGGCGGGCATGGAGCGGGGAGAGAGGATTTGGAGGAAACCGCTGGGGCGGCCACGGCCCCACGGGGCCCTTTCCCTTCCAGAAGTAACACAAAGTTATGACTCCCGCTCGCCGCTCTCCCCGCTCGCACGCCGTGCCAAATGCTGAGTTAACAAAACCATAAATCACCGCTGAAGCAGACGCGACGGCCCGGCAGCAGCGCCCGCCGCCTCTCGCCCCGTCCCACGCCGCGGCGACTTCCCCAGGGAAGCGAAGGGGAGGCGAGCGGCGGGGGCAGCGCGCACCCGAACGGGCGCGGGGCTCGG